>SNQJ01S0210871.1:1264-15953 GCA_010110895.2 Picea sitchensis | reverse complement strand
TGTAATGTCATCCAGATAGATGACCACAAAATTTTCCTTCTCCCCAATAAAGGAAATATCCATTTCTTGCTGAAAGGTTTCTCCTACATTCATTAGACCAAAGGTAATTTTAGCATACATGAATGTGCCCCAAGGAGTAGTGAAAGTTTTCTTCTCTCTTTCTTAAGGTAGGAAAAAGATCTAATTGTAGCATGAGATTCCGTCAATCATAAACATCCTTGCTGAACTAGTTTCCCTCTGCAAAATATGCTCCATCTTTGGCAATGGGTAACTATCTTTTTTGGAACTTCTGTTCAAATTTATGAAATCAACAAAAAGTCTACTTTCACCATTATTTTTCCTCACAGGAACCAAGTTAGCCACCCAATCAGAGTACCTTAAAGGTATGATGATATTGGCGTCAAGAATATTCTTAACTTCCTTTTCCATAATAGGCAACAACATGGGATTTATCTATCCAAGTTTCTTCCTAAATGACTTGGTCTCCTCTTTCAAAGGGATCTTATGTTCAATGATGCTTGTGTCATAAGTTTGTAGATATTCATATTTCCAAGAAAATACATCAAAAAACTCCTTTAATAACTTAACATACACATCCCTTTTCTCTTTTGATAAACTTCTAGACAATTTTACATATTTTGGATTTTCCTCTGTACCTAAGTTGCATTCTATCACATCAGCTTCTTCACTTGAACCTTTAACCTTCACAACAACATCATTTATGTCAAATAATATCTCCAAAGGAACTAATACTTTTGGAATATGGTTACTGGGAAGTTGAAAAATCTTGTGGTCTACAATTGTATTGAGGAAAATATCAGCATGAGGGATTTTGGTATCATCATGATCTTGATCAATATGAAGAGCAGAAAACTCTTCCACAGTTTTGAGAAATATCTTAATCTCAAGATTATCCTCAAATACCTTCAAATGTTTTACATTGTCAGGTATATAGAGTCTATACTTCACTTCCACATCATATTTGAGCTTGTGGGGAAAACGGATCTTGAAGTTACTTGCAAAAACAACCAAAGAATCTGCCATAGAATTTTCTTCTCTTGGAACAAAAGAGATGTTAAAAGATAAGAAGAAATTATCAATAAGATCCCAAAATTCATTTTTGTAAGTCCTTAACCTGGGGCGTTTTGCTTGATACATATTTTTAACTTGATGTACAATTAGTTCAACATCTCCAAACACTGCTAACTCTTCAATCTTAATATCTTTAGCAACCCTCAAACCCAAAACAAGAGCCTCATACTCTTCTACATTATTTGTGGTTTCAAATTCTAGTTTTGTTGGCATAGGGGCAGACCCAGGGTTCAACGCCCCAAAAAAACCTTAACTACCGACCCTTTTGGCAACACCTATGAAGCAGATGAAGTCTCACCTGAGGTAGAGGTAGGGGTGGTTGCAGGACTCAGATGTCTGCAACCTAGCTAGGACACAGATCTATGATTACAATACCTTAACAAAGCATTTAGAAGTTATCATTCCTTAGTATCTAGCCTTTGTTTACAGCGTAGATAAACCCTAATTACAGAGTAGCACAATATTCAACAAGATCCAACACATTCAAGCACTAAGAACATCAAAATAGACCAGATCTGGTACTCATTCACATCACCAAGCACTAAGCTATCATATCAGATACATCTAAACATACATTATTGTACTAAGCATAAATCATATGAGAAATAAAACAACCATAATGCACAAAGCAACCATAACACAGGATATACGTGGTTCACCCCTAGCCTGGGGCTACGTCCACCAACTCTTCTTCTATTTATTTTCTTCTGTCAATCATCTACATGCACAGAGCCACAGGATCCTACTCTGCATAGGATAGGAGATTTGCGCGCACTCCACCAGATCCTCCTTCCTCAAGCTAGGTTACAACAAAAATCCCTCTTACAATCTACACAGGCTTCTTACATCCACTTTCACTTAGCTCTTCCAGTGTCCAACAAAGAATGCACAAATCATTTATAACTATCATTTTCACTTAGCACAACATCACACATATGCACACATTGTCTCCTATTACATTGCCTAAACATATCTTTATACACTACAAAAGGGCCTAGACATGGGTAAACCCATGGGCCGACATCCCCATACCCGTTACATAAGCCCAAAACCCAAAAATACCTAAAAGGGGTCCGACATCCAGCGATCTCCGCTTCAACTTGTGCTCCAGCTTTGAAAGCCTGTCAAAGTCCCAAAAAGGGGTCAAAAGTGACCAAGAATATTAAAAACTTGGTCAAGGTCCAACCGCCCTCCAACACTCACCTGTGACTTATCCTGAGTCACTCTGATCTAGGTATCTCCGCCTCAAAATCCTCGAGCCTAGCTCAAGCTGCTTCGACCTGCTGCTTCACCAGGGTCTTCTGCTCGATGAATTCGTGAATATCTGCCTTGTTCATAGGTTCTTCCAAGCATTTTTCAACTACAGTGACTACTTGTTCCAGCTCTGCTCCTCAGCCTTGAATTTCCTCAAACAGTTGGCAAGATTTGTCCTAGACTAGTTGGAGCCTCTGAGTCACTTCCATGACTTTTCTTTGTATGTTATGGACCTACTGCTAAGAAGTGCGTTGTTCCTAGGACATTTTCATCCTCTCAACTGCTAATAGGAGTTTCAACTGCACTTGTACTATCACTACTTGCTACTTTGCCTCCTGGAGCTGTGACTCCAATGTTTTCAGTTTAGGGTCCTCAGTAAGTCCCTCATAAGTCTGTGCACTTCTACTGCTAAGTTGTTTACATTCCAAAGCTAATGCTTTGATCCTCTTAACTGAGCTCAGAGCAGTGGCTTCTCTTTGGTCTCGCACGTCCTGTGGAGTACTTGGTACTATTTGTAGCTATAGATATGCTATTCTTTGTTGAAGTTGTTGGATGGCTTCAACAAGCTTCACTACTTGGTTCTCCACTGGGTCTTCCTCCTTTTTCTCTAAGCCCATCACAGAGCGAAGTACTCTGTTGACTACTTCTTTTACTCCAACCTGCTCCGCGAGCAACTGTTCCTTCTCTTGTTGGATATGCGCTCTCTCCTCTTCAAACTTTGTTTGTAGGTCATCCTTTTCCTGTTGTGCAACTCGACGTTGCTCTATCACTTCCTCTTGTTCTTTCTTCAGGGCCACTGTGGCTATTCTTTTTCTTCCTGTGGGCGAAGAAGGCGAGCTTCGGTCGCATCAACTATTCTATGGAGTTGGGTAGGCTCATCTACAAAATCTGGTTCTTTTGATGGTGGGGGCACAGTGGACACTGCATGGCTGGAATGAAGGGATTTTTGTACCCCTCTCAGCTCTACTTCAATCCTTTCGTGCATGGTCTCTTACTTCGCTTCATTTCTCTACAAAATATCTTCTTAGGTGTCTGATATAGATATGATGATGAAGTCAAAGTCATCGAGTGTGAGCACAGTCTGCAACTTGGTCTTACTAGATTTTGACTTCTTCCGTGATGTGGGTTTCGTGGTAGAAACCTTTCTTTTTTTAGACGGGTCTGCATCATCATGGGGATTCTGTGGCGGTGTTACTTCGCCTTGCTTCTGCTTGTCTTCTTCTCCATTGTTCTCTTCTTTGTCTACTTCGTCATCACCTCCTCTACTAGGTGATTCTGAAGAAGTCTCTTCTGATGCGCTGTTCAACTTCTGTACCTCTTCTGTCTTCTTCCTTCTGCTAGTTCTAGGTGTATCGTACCCTTCACGAGTGACCACCAGGCTTTCGATTAGTTTGGGGTTAGATAGTTTTGCGGGGTCAATCAGGATAAGGATATCTGTAGGCCATTGCTTAGTTATTTCTTCTAGGTCCTCCTCTGTGAGTTTGTAGTAACTCTGTAGTACTTATTTGTGTTTGTCTCCACGTGCAGTGATATAGATAAAATGTCTATCTCCATGGAACTTCACAAATGGCCTGAACCTATGCAGGGTGTTTGACATCATATGAGAGAAAACCTCAATATCCCTCTTTAACTGTAGGTAGTAGGTGTGGAACATCACGTTTGACTGCCATTGTTTTCCCATATCGCTTGAATACCAGAGCGTGGTGAACTTTGTGGCTAAGGGTTCAGATGACTCTATTTCAGGGAAGGTCGCACCTTCTGATATATCCCAAGCTATGAACACGATGAGGATTAGCAACTAACTAAAGTGGAACTCATAGCCCTGATCTTGAGATTTACGACAGTCTTGTTCTAACTGGTTCACTAAGTAGCTTGCCCATTTCATTTTTAGCCCCTCCACACATTTTCCTGTGAGGTCAACAACAAATCCCATGACCTACATGGGTCTTTTCTTTCTTACTAGATTACCAACAATCAACTAGAAAGCGAGGCACATTGCACCATTCTAGATGGAAGCTACCTTGTAGCCTTGCTTCCCCTTCTCCACATCACCATAGGTATCTTTAATCTTCTGCGCTCGGGCACGGTCTAGAGCCTTTCCTGTGTAAAAGTATTGCAGTTCTGGTCCTTGCATGCTCAATCCAGTGATCTGATGGATCAATGCTGGATCAACGATGATGCATTTGTATAACCATAAATAACTGCCATGGAATCTCGGAAACAGGATCTTAACGCACGTGTTAACCTCCTGGTGCCTTCCAAAATGGGGTATCTTCATTACGTTTAGGATGGTGGACTGCGCAAGGTCCATAGTCCATGGTTGGGGGATTATCCTTGACTTCTTCCCCTTCGTTCTAGTCAAATAACTATGAGGTGCGAGCATGCTAAAGTTCTTGCAGTCTCCCAAGTTGAAGTCATTGATATTTAATGTCAGAATCTTATCCTGTTGAGGCTTTCTTGTGCGTATCCCCTTCGGGAGGTACGCAGTAATTAGGGTGTAGTTGAAGTCTCTGGGGACACTGTCACGATTCACCACACCAGCCAGAGGCAGGATTTAGTCGGGCAGGATGGATGGTATTAACTTCGTGTTTGCCAAGTCATCTCGATGCTTGGTTCTTTTCTTGGATGCAGCTCGGGATGGTCTGGATCCATGAGTAGTCGACGGGGAGGCTTGCACTCCTCTCATTGATGAAGCTTGAATTATGACGGACATCACCTTCTCAGCCATAAGTTCGATTAGAAATTCGTCGATAGACTTTTCTACGGCGTTGAGTTTGTCCGACATGCACGCTTGAGATCGAAAAACATAGGTTGATTGACAAACACTCAATGCAATGGAACAGGTGGTGAAGTATCAATAAACAAAATGTGACAATAATGAGTTCTCTTGGATACAATTCATGAAAGTGTTCTCGACGCAACAGTCAACGGAATAAGTAGACAACTATGTAACAGATCCCTCCAACAGACAAGAATACTTCATCAATGCAGTTCTGTCCATTACGGTATGGTCCCAATGGTCCTAGGGCGAGATTTTGATCATAACTGTTGTTTTAACCATTTAGGAATGACAATCTAATGGTCATAATGCCTCTAACAGTTATATTTCTCCACCATGGCAAAGTGCCAATATGAGTTTCTCTGATATTCCGGCGAAGTTCAAATTCTGGAGACCTTCCTTCTGTGAAGTCTTCTCTGGATATTCCTGTAACTTCTCTAACTTTGCTTTCTTCTTGCTAAGATTTCTATCCTTCTTCCCTGTGATCTGTGTCTCGGTATTCCTCTTTCCATTTTGATTCTTATCTCCTCTTGGCATAGTAAGTTTGCGATGTCGGTGGTATTTCCTAAGGTTCAAGGGAAATACTTCTTCTCTGTTTGGGGTAGGTTCTCTACTCTCCTATATAGACAGGTGTTTCAAGTCTTCTTGTGTTCTTTCAACTTCAACATCCAGATTTCTAGTCCTCAGTAGCTTCGACTAGTTTTCTTGTTCTTTTAGTAAGTGTGCTATTCTCTTAGCCATGAAGTCTCCTAGGTCTTTCTTTTTCTATTCTAGAGCTTCCTCTTCTTTTCTTCAGGTCCGATCCTTCTCAATCCCAGTTTTTTCTAGTAACATAGAAAATGGGGCGTTGTTCTCAATAAATTTAACAACCTCAAATTCTTCCTCTGTCAAAGATCCATGAGAAATCATAGATGTCGAGGTAAGTCTTCCACATAGGTTTATCAAATTTCCTCTAAATAATCTTATTCCTCCCAATGAAAAAATCATAGCAGGATTTCCCAAAATTTCCCAGGTTCTTTCTGTGATGATATTCACTTGTGTTTCCTCATCCAGAACACAGTCTATGTCGATGTCTCCTATTCTTGTTTCTATGCACTCTTTTTCGTTGAAGATCTTTGATAAGTTGATATCTCTGTGATCATTTAGGGTTTCTTTCATTTGTAGTAATATAGTATGTGATTCTTTCTTCGGTTCTTCCATGGTCTTAGTTTATTGGTCTTCTTCAGGGTTTTCTTGTCTCATATTCATTCTTTCAACCTTAGCAATCATTCTAGGGCAATCCATAACTTCATGGTTCATATATTTACAACAAAGACAACTAAGTTTTCTACTAGGGAATTCCTTAACAAGATGTCTAGGTCTTCTGCAACTGTAACAAAGAGTTAATGCTCTCTTTCTCTTAAATGATCCCTAGCCTTTCTTGTACTACGCACTAGGATCGTGGTGGTTAACCTACAGAAAAATCTTCCTAGGATCCTGCATCCATTTGTTAGTCCAAAAATCCTGTCTATGCATAGGAACAACATATCTTTCACAATTTCTATCATATCTACTCATATCAAATATTCTTTATTCTAACTGTGCCCTATTTTTCAGACTAGGAATTTTTTTATCAAACATACCTAGATCCATACTTTCAAAACAAAAATTTCCACTTATCTTACCTTTAACAAAGCACAAAGCTTTCAGATCTTATCTCTTCAATCAAAAAATTTCACTGTTCTTACCTTTATTAAACACAAAGCTTTCAGATCTTACCTCTTTTCTTCAGATCTGCCTCCTTTCTTAGTAGAGAGCTTCGCAAGTCAAGTAGAGTACTGCATACTAGGGCAATAGATCTACACACAAAGATTCCTCTTTTCCTCAGTTCCCAGCAGTCATAGTTTCAGGTCCCAACAACAGGACCATTTGTTGGCATAGGGGCAGACCCAGGGTTCAAAACTTCAACAATGCACCAACAAAAACCTAACTACTGGCCCTTTCAGAAACACCTGCAAAGAAGATGAAGTCTTACCCGAGGTAGAGGCAGGGGTGGTTGTAGGAATCAGATGTCTGCAACCTATATGGGACATAGATATGTGATTACAATACCTTAACAGAGCATTTAGCAGTTATCATTCCTTAGTATCTAGCCTTTGTTTACATCGCAGATAAACCCTAATTATAGAGCAGCGCAATATTCAAAAAGATCCAACACATTCAAGCACTAAGCTCATCAAAATAAACTAGATCTAGTACTCATTCACTTCACCAAGCACTAAGCTATCATATCCGATACATCGAAACATACATTACTGTACTAAGCATAAATAATATGAGAAATAAAACAACCATAATGCACAAAGAAACCATAACACATGATATACATGGTTCATCCCCAGCCTGGGGCTACGTCCACCAAGTCTTCTTCTCTTTATTTCCTTCTGTCAATCATCTACATGCACATAGCCACATGATCCTACTCCGCACAGGACAGGAGATCTGCGTGCAATTCGCTAGATCCTTCTTCCTCGAGCTAGGTTACAACACAAATCCCTCTTACAATCTACACAAGCTTCTTACATCCACTTTCACTTAGCTCTGCTAGTGTCCAACACGGCATGCACAAATCATTTATAATTATCACTTGCACTTAGCACAACATCACAAAGATGCACACATTGTCTCCTCTTACATTTCCTAGACATCTATTTATACAATACAAAAGGGCCTAGACATGGGTAAACCCATGGGCCGACATCCCTATACCCGTTACATAAGCCCAAAACCCAAAAATCCCTAAAAGGGGGCTGATATCCCGTGATCTCCGTTTCGACTTGCCCTCCACCTTCGATTGCCTATCGAAGTCCCAAAAAGGGGTCAAAAGTGACCAAGGGTCTTCAAAACTTGGTCAAAGGCCAACAAGTTTTTAGATGAAGATATGATTTCTTGAGTTGGGGAAATAAACACCACTCCAACACCAACACTTTCTTTAGAAGAGGCTCCATAAAAAAACATCTTCCACACTGGGGTATTCTATGGAGGTATCTCACAAGTTTTAATAGGCTGTTTTCTGATTTCAATAGGTGATTGAGGAGCATCAGTGAGCTGTAAAATACTGGATCCTAAATCAATATCAAATTAAAAAATGGGGTGGTTTATAGGATTAGATTGATGACTAATGATGTAAGATAGTTGTGCTTCCCTATAAATCCTTCTTTGCTCTCCTCCAAATACATGAATAGTGGCATATGAAAGTTCCATATGCAAGGTTCCCCCCAATCTCTTGATCCAAGATCTTGACAATAACATCCCAAACTTAGGGGGGACATAAGCCACCCCAATATCCATGACCACACTCTTCATGGGAAATGGAAACAAGGTAACAACCAAGTCTTTGATCACTCCAAGGCACTTCACTTTTCTGGAGTCAAATGAGTATAGGTCATGATAGGTTTTTGTAATTTCCAGACCAAGCTCATCCATGACAGTTTTAGGAATAAGGTTATGAGATGCACCTGATTCCATCAAGAAGTTATGAAAAACTTTATCATGAATATTTAATTATATGTAGAATGGATGAGAAGAGTCATCCCTATCTTCTACCAAAGGTCCCAATATGACTGCTGGTTTTTCATCTTGTAGGTTCACTGAGTCAGTGGAATTTGAGGAAGGCTCGGGTTGTAGCATCTTGGAAATATACTTTTTGAACTCTTCATTTTTAATCATCTCTAAAAATGGTACTGGAATTTTTATCTTTTGAATTTAATTCTCAAAGATAAAGGAAGATGGAGATTTCAAAATCTCCTTAATTTCTGGAACAAGGGTCTTGATCACTGTTTGAGAGTTTTGTTCCCCTTTTTATTTGCTGCTAGAAACCACAGCCTTTGCAAAATTTTCTATTTTGTTGGGATGATTTGATGTACTAGGCTTCCCCTTCTTCATTTTTGACCTTAAGTTGTATTTATTTGGATTTTCATTATATTTTTCCCATTTACTCAATTCATTCAATTGACTATCCATAAGAGACTCCTCATATGCAGATTGAGTTAGATGAGGGGATGGAGAGGTATCACCCACACAATAATTTTTTGGATCTGTTTCTTCATCCTCTCCTACTTCACCATCAACCATGTTATTTTGGAGAGGGGTTTGGAATTTTTGGTCGTCACTATTTTTTTTATCTCTTTAAACGACCTGAGGGGCATTGTTTTGTCTCCTGAAATTTCCTCTGTTATCAACATTCTATGTATTTCTATAATTCTGTTTTCCCTCAAGCTTCATCTTTTCCATTTCAGCAGAAAGTGATTTAACCAATTTTTTTAGTTCATCTACTTGAGGATTAACACTAGAGGAATCAGAGGTTGAAGCTTCAGCCCTACTTTTTCTCCTATCTCTATCATATTTTCCCCTGAACTTGTTAGCTTCCAATATATTAGATTCTACCTACAAGGCCGCATCTTGCATATGAGATAGAGAGGTATATCTCCTTTCTCTCAACAAGAGGAAAAAATCCGGGTCAAAAGCATTGACATAGGTGATCTTGGCAGAAGTTTCAGTGGGATTAATTTTTGTGGGGATTTTGTTGTACATTTTATTAAATATATTTGAAAAATTTGAAATAGATTCCCCTTCTTTCCTCTTGAGTGACCCAAACTCTATAATATAATGTAATAAATATTTCTTATCTCCCTAATGCCTCAGAAAGGCATCATCTAGAGCTTCAATTCCAACAATAGATCCATGAGTTAAACCCCTAAACCATTTCCTAGCCTCACCATCAAGGATTTGTACAAAAAATCTCATCCAAACATCTTCATTCTCAATATTAAGATTGTCAGCATATCTATAAAAGGTTGCAAGGTGTTCCTCTGCAGTTATGTCCTCTTCCCCTTGTAAACTTGGGCATGTACTTAAGATAGTATCCAAGAGGGAGAGAATTCATAGGCTGAGGAAACAGAAGATGGGAATACCTAGTAGCTACTATGGAATCCATCCTATTTCTAGGAAGGTTAGCACCTGTCATTGGATTATAAATTCTAGGAGAATGAGGAGATTGAGTCTTGATTGGTACAACTACAGTCTTGATTATATGTATCTTGGGAGAAGGAGGAATATAGGATGGAGAAGTTTCAGTTTTCACAAGGAGAGGTTGAGTCTTGAAAGAGGATGGCGTAGATTCTAAGGAAAATTAAGTTTCTTCCTCTTTAGTCACAACAATTTTAAGAGAAGGAGGAGATGGACAAACCAAGGTAGAAAATATTCTAAGCTCTCAAGTCTAAACCACCTTACAACATCAGGAGAGGCAAGAACTTCAAAACTTTCTTCTTTCAATTTGGGAGAAAAAGAAGATTATTCTAAAGGAAAATATTCAAGATTCAAATTTCTAGAAATTTTAACAGAGGGTAAAAGAGGAATACTAGATACAGTTACTGGTGTTTTAAAAGTGGAATCAGGAAAATGACCAGTAGTACCTGGAACAACAACTAAAAATCCTTCTTGAGAATATTTTCCCTTGATAATATTCTCTGGGTCAACTTCAGGTGTAGCCAGAGGTAGATGTGGGGTAGACCTCATGTGCCTTCCTTTAGGATTCACAACTGAAACAGTGGAGTCACGAGGTGAAAATTACTATGCACCTTCATAATCAATATTTTTTTGTCGTTCAATCCCAGGGAAATGTGTTTAATCTGTGCCCAAGAAAAAACACCAAGAATGTTAGCATTGAAAGTTACACTTTGACTACTAAAGTGCAAGCTCATTACCCATCAATAGGTTTATGAGATAATTTTTCAAATGTGGTGTCAAATGGATAAGACTCATTTCAACAATGTTAAAACACAAGAAATTCTGGGTAAAGTGCAACAACAAAAGAGTTCTTGTTTAACTTAGGTCATGGTTTTGAGGATTAGTGTGGATAGAAGGAATACTTAGTAATAAAATGAAATGAATATACCAGTAGCTTCAGAATATGCTAGTAGACAAAGGAGGGAAATGATTCAGATACAAGAACTTCTTAAATACAAGCAAACAAAACTCTGAGAAAAGCTATAACAATATCACAATCAAACATCCATTGTCATACAACTACAAAATATCATTTGGATCCTTCAATGACAATACAATTTCAGAGTGAGATAAATAAGATGGAAAAAAGAGAACTTACTTCCATTAAACAAGATTTCATCAAGTCTGATACATCAAAAACTAGAGTAAGATCCGTTTCATTAAAATCACCAAAAGGTATTTTACATTAACCATTTGAACCCATCAATGTCTTATAATGTTGCATTTATAGCCTAAACAAGGAATTGTATCATACAATGCGAGCTTGATCCTCTAACATAAGATTCTACCACCTAAAATCGAAAATCTTACCCCTGTACATAGTGGAAAAAACAAATTGCTATAAAAAAGGTAAATGTTGGCAACCATCCTAACACCCTAATCTTGCATAGTGAGGTGTCCTTTGAGCACATTTCCTTTGTTTCTAGGTAACCTCCAACTTTAACTAACTTCCAACTAGTTGTTCCATGTTACACTAGTCATCTGGTGACCATTGATCCTCTTAAAACCCATCAAAACATGAGTTGGCAGCGAATCTTGTAGAGTTGACTGTATCAACCAGTTTGCAGTGGATTTCACAGAGAAGTTTCATTGTCTGAATATGTAGACCATTTTGTAGTGAGGTTGCAACTATAACTGTGTAGACCATTTCGTATAATATTTCACAGCGAGGTTAGACTATTTTGCAGTGCCATGCACTACAAATTGTCTTGTAGTTTTCCGATTTATCCAGCTTGAGACAAAAATACCCAAATTTTTTTGCCAAAAGGTAGATAATCCTGTAGAAGCCTCCTAATAGGATGTATGAATGAAAATTCATATATAAGAATAATACTTCTCCAAAATATTAAAAAATGCAAGGCTAATCATTTCCAAAATTGAGATTCTTTGAGCCACTTCACTTCACCTCCTGAGTCTAGTACTCCTTCTAATTGCATCTTGGGCCAACACATTCAAATTCCTTTGGGATAACTCTTCCTTGAAAGGTTGCAACTCCATCTTAAGTTTTTTGATCCGATATTGTAAATCCCTATTTTGCCTGTATAAATTCCTAAGTTTCCTATCGAGGGGAAGGAATCTCCTTGCTGTAAACCTAGCCTCATGAATGGTTTCTTGATACATATTGATAAGGCCACTCAACATTTTCCTCTCAGCTAATCCTTGTCCCTTCAATTCAGTAATCTCCTTTATGGCTTCTCTAAGCTGTCTGATCAGTCTTTTGAAGGTAGGGTTCTCAGGGGGAGTGGTTATGTCTATGATTTCAATATGTTTTTCAACAGTCTCAATTTTTCATTTCTCCTTCCTCTTGAAAGGATCCTTTGTTATGACCTCTTTTTCAATAGTTTCCTTCTTGGATGAGGACCCGGTGAAGGGCCTATTAGATTTAATTTTAATTGCAGTAGCTAGTGAGGGGAAGAGTAACCTTCTTCCTTTTTTTCCTGTGGCTTTAGCAGATGGAATTTATTCTAATTCTGGAGATGGTTGGTGTGAAATTCCCTTTGTGGAGAGTGATGAGCTCCCCCTTCTTCTTCTTGTTCCTTAGGAGCTTCATCATTTTTAGAAATGTGTTTTCCCTTCCTCTTTCTACTTGTCTCTGTGTGAACAATGCTATCAGTTTGAAGAGGGATGTTCACCTTAGATTGAGGAGTAGGAGCTACATTTAATTGCATATAAGTAGAGGAAATTAACTGATCCCATTCCATGTTTCTCTATTTCAACTCCTCCATCACAAGCATCTTAATTAAACCTGAGTGAAAAAAACTTGTTTCTAGAGCCTTGGACTTGGATTGGACCCTGACAACTATTTTCCCAATACTCCTAAACAAATAGAAAGGGAGGTTCATGGGGTCTTTGCCTATGAAATGAAACAAAAGTCTAATGTGGTATTGGTAAATCATATTGAATCTTCCCTCAGAGGTGAAATATATTTGGATTACCCTTAAAATATTGTCAAACCCCTCAGCCAAGTGGCTCATAGGCACTCCCTTTGATAGGCTATCTCCCTGAAATTCTGGTTTAAGGAACTCTTTAGAGAAGGTTGCATTAAGATTCATGGATTTAAACCATCTTTCACCAGTATTTGGTATCTCAGTAGTTGCTGCAATGGTTTCTTCAGAAACCTCCAGTTCAAGAGTACCCACCGTATTTTTCCTTCCATCGAAATTCAAGGAAAATTCCTTGGCCACCTCAGGATGACCCCTCTGCATCTTCTGACAGAAGTTGAAACATCCAACTCTTTGGAATACCTCTCTGATTAGAGGTTCAACATCAAATAGATGCATGTCATAGGGTTCGGTCCTTACTATGCTCCCAACCTTGTGAGCCTTCTTCTTTTGTGGTGTATCCATTTTCTTCTATAGGAATAAAACTAAGATAACAATATGAGAGATGCAAGAAGAAAAACAAAAGGACAAAGGCCTTAGGGTTTTGAGGGATAATCTTTTTCAGAATTGGCTTTTGTCTAGGGTTTTAAAATCTTTATTCCTATTTAAACTCTGAGCTTATGAAAGGGAAGTTGGTGGTTGGAAAATGGAAGAAAGCCCTTCAAGAAAGATATATATGCAAGGAAAAAGTAGCTGCCAAAGTTTTAAGTTAGCACTTCACCATCCTTTGCAAGGTTATCGCAACTTTAACAACAAGTTTCTTTTCAATTTCCAATGTAGACAAACTTTAGAATTGAAATAAAAATGGAAATTGTAAAGATAATCAGTTGGTACAGGTTGTTTGATAAGAAGATAATGGTGTTGAGTTTTATGTATAGGTTTGAAACTCCAAAACAGGGGATTCACATCATAATCCACAATATATTTCACAGTACAAACTACAAAGGACAAGAAAGAGATAAGCACAGTGGATTTGACAACAAGGTTTGCTTGATTTTAGTAAAAGAAGATGAAAAGAAACTGGTTGAGAATTTGTGACAACAAAGGTAAAGGGGGTAGGTTGGTAATGTGGATCATCAATTCACAGCACCTAGGAGAAGAAAAAAAAGCACAACTTGTAACTGATCTTTAACAAGGCTTTAGAAAATCTGATGGAGTAGCTCGAGACTGTGGCTTACAATTTTATAGGCTTCAGATTGGATGAAACCCCATGCAATAGGTCTAACCTCCAATTCACCTTCGCCAACCAGTCTTCAGCAAATTGTGCAATTCCTGTCTGCACTCAATAGTTTTTGAAGCACCAAGCTAGAAGCAATTTTGAAATCTTTTGAAAACAGTTAGAATAACCTTAATAGACTAAATCCCAAATTATTTCCTTTAAATCATGAATGCTGAAAATAAGGAGATCAGTTGACACAAGCCTCATAAGTGAAATTATAGTGATGGGGGAAGATGTACTTGACATGTGCTACGAAATGTCCCGATGATATGGAAACGTACTAAAATGAACTTGATTTGACCTTCTAATGGGTAGAGGGACAAAGTGGAGGGGTTTATGCACATAGTGGAAGTGGTGACATGTCAGGGTAGTGGTGGAATAAGGATGATGGTGATGGATGTCTAATCTTGTGATGAT
>SNQJ01S0210867.1:2287-18240 GCA_010110895.2 Picea sitchensis | reverse complement strand
GCATTGATGGAAACACTCTGATGCAATAATGAAATCATATCACTCATGCTCCCCCTGGAACCATGCCTCTGTCCTCTGTATCTGATAAATTTTCCTCTGTCCTCTACATCTGATAAATCTTCTCCCCCTGGAACCATGCCTCTGTCCTTTGCATCTGATAAATCTCTCCCCCTTTGGCATCAATGGCAAAGGTATATTTCCATTCCAGGCTTCTCCCCCTGACTGAACTGTCCTCTTATGGTGCTTCCTCATGTACATCTACGAAATATAAGATAAGCGTATAAAAATAATTCAAAATGCATTCATTTTGGAGTAGAAATAACTCCAAGTCTTTGGCGAAGATATTCAAAGGCTTCCCGTGGAAGTGGTTTTGTAAAGATGTCTTCCACTTTTTCTTTTGTGCCCACATACTCAACTCTGATGTTCTTTTGTGCAACTTGTTCCCGTAGAAAGTGATACTTGATTGGAATGTTCTTCATCTTGGAGTGCATCACTGGGTTTTTTGAGATATTGATGACACTTGTATTATCACAATATATTGGAATGGGATCATCATACTCAACCTGTATATCTATCAAAGTTTGTTTCATCCAAAGAACCTGTGTACAACATGTTGCTGTTGCAATATACTTTGCCTCGACTGTAGATAGAGATATTGATGATTGTTTCTTGCTTAGACATGATACCAAACACTCACTTAAGTAAAACGATGCTCCACTGGTGCTTCATCGGTCATCAATACAACCTACCCAATCTACATCTGTGTAGGCAATAAGTGATAGATCTTTTCCTTTTGGATACCATAATCCAAACTCTTCTGTTCCTTTGAGATATATGAAAATCCTCTTTACTATTAATACATGTGATTCCTTTGGTGCTTCTTGAAATCGTACCACTTCAAGCCTTGAATTATGCGGTATGAATCTTTGTCACATATAGTAGGACGCCAATCATTGACCTATATTGCCTCACGTCTGTAGACTTGAATCATCATCTTCACTCAACTTACAACTAGTTTGCAAAAGAAATGCTAAAGAGGTTCATAACTGGTTTTCAATCTTCCATTCAAACCTCTTTAGCATTTCTTTATTCTTGGTTTTGAGAAATAAAAATTCCTTGGTTGCTTTGGCGTATTTGAAGACCCGAGAAGAAGGATAGTTCTCAAGTAATGACATTTTCAAATTCATTATGCATGTTTTTGCAAATTTGGATTACCACTGTCATCATCACTACCAAAATAATATCATCAACATAAACTTCAATTAATAAAATATTACCTTGACTTACCTTGATCGCGAGGAGGTTGTTTGTCTTGCTGCTTCCTTTTTCTGAACCCTGGTTGTTGTAGATACTTATCTAGTTTGTAGTACCATGCTCTAGAATTTTGTTTTAGACCATACAAGGCCTTCTTTAATTTTACACACATAGTGCGTGTTCTCTGACAAGTGAAATCTTTCTGGTTGTTCAATTTAGACTACTTCTTCAAGTTCCCCCATTCAAAGATGATTTTGTCAATCGATTATATTAGCAATTTTGGGCATGCATAAGCTAAAGTAATGATTGCTTCCATTCACGGCTTGGCCCAGGGCAAATGTCTCTTCAAAGTCGATTCCTTCAATGCATTGCATATACTTTACATACCAATCCCCAACTTTGTTCCTTGTAACTTTGTCCATCTTCATTCAATTTATTCACGAAGGAAACCCATTTCTGTGGTAGTGACATTCTTATTCTTTGGTCTTGGAACAAATTCCCAAGTGTTATTTTTCTCTATTTGATCCAATTCTTCATCGTAGCCTTATTCCAAAATTCATCCTTCTTCTTCAAAGCGGAGTTTGGTTCAATTGTAGATAAGGTGCTAGGTGTGTTTTGGTGGATGGATTTTTCTTCCTAGTCTCAACTCATCTTTGTTTCCAATAATTTGATCTAAGGATGATTCTTACATTTTCGTTTTCTAGGTGTCTTTGGAGATGCTTTATGAACTTGCTCTTTTGCTTAAGCCAGTTCTCTTCATCTTCATCTTCCTCTTCTACTTATTTTCATCTTCTTCTTGAAAAGTTGTTCCATTGATTTGTTTTCTTCTTCCTTTGATTTAGATGCGCTGTTTCATCAAATATTACGTTGATGCTCCACAACTTTGTTCAATCTTAGATTTTAACACTTGTATTCTTTACTTGTAATTGAGTAATAACAGAGTATTCCTTTGTCCACCACGAGATTCAACTGTACCCCGATGCCATCTTCTCTTTTGATGTAGCATTTTTTTTTTTTTTTTTTTTTTTTTTTTTTTTTTTTGGTCTTCCTTTCCATGGCTTCGTGGGGAGTTTTATCGGTGTTGTTCGAGAATTACTCCATTTTTGAATGTGAACTTCTATATATGCACTACCTATGTCCAAAATATATCTATCAATTTGGAATCCATTAGCATTGTTCAAGCCATTTCTTATCTTGTCCTATTATTTCTTTCAACAACTCCATTACGTTGAGATGTCCTAGCAACATAGAATTGCCTTTTTTTATTCCATGGTACTCTGATGGTCCATAAATTCCTTTAGTGAACTCTCCTCCATTATCAGATATCAAACATTTTGATTCTTGAATCCATCTCATTTCAACCATTTCGCCTTGTAGATCTTGAAGTTTTCAAAGCTTATGACTTATTCTTGAGAAAACAAAATGCAATCATTCTTGTATAATCATCAACTATAGGTCGATCAGTCATAATCAGTGGTCTTGTTGTTTAATATTAATTTGGTTTGAACACGGTCTTTGTTTGCTTTCCTTGTTGACAATGCTTACATAAGGTGTTGGTTGGTTTCATGATCTCGGGCATTTCTCCGTTGCTTCTCTTTTTGACTTTGACAAGGTTATCAAAATGCATGTGACCCATTCTTCTGTACCATGGCCAACTTTAATCTTCCTTTCTTAGACAGCACTTTTCATTTCGATTTTGCTTAGCACATATGTGTTGTTTGAAGTTCTAACAGGTTAATAGATCGAATTTCCACGAACCTTCTTTTATCTCAATCTTTCGGGTCAGTAAGTTTATGACCTTGGTCACATTTTTAACTCACACTTAGAAGATTATTTTCATATATTCTACTAGTAGAACTTATTTTGTGCCTTTTTCCTCTTGTTCCCAATTGGTGTGCCTTCTCCAATGATTTTTGGATGATTTATCATTTTCAAATGGTCCATTTTTTCTTTTATTAATGTAATAGAATTTGTCTTTATCACTGTCATGGGTTTTGAACATCTCTTTTATCAACATACCAACCCGTGTTTCTTACCTTATCTTGTAGAAGTGTGCATTCTTCATTGTTATCTTGATCTTTCTTTCTTATCCATATCATTTTGCGAGGTTCTTATGCAGCTGACTATTTTTATTCTAATCATGTAAATCTGTCTCAAAGTGTCCTGATATCAATTCAAAATTTTATGTCCAAATTATGACATGCATGTAACATAAACCAAAATATAGTTTGATACACAGGGTTGAAGATCTTCTAAAAGGAGGCGCTCTTATATTGAATCCTTCTTCTTCTTGAGGCCTATTTGTGTTGTTGATTCTAAAATCTGAATCTTCTTGGTGGGGGGTGTCCTGTAATCTTCCTTGTATATCTTCCTATCCTCTTTGATTGTTTACGCATAGCTCTTTGGATTTGTTTCTTGCTCTGTTGTTTTGGAGCTTGATCCCTTTCTATCGATTGTATCCAAGTCGGACTTGTCAAGATGAGATTTTTTGGTGATTGATAATGTCATCCATAAATTTTGAGCTATTACGTATATTTTTTCTTTTGAATATCATTTCTTAGTGTGACAACCTCAGTTCCAAGTTTCCAATGATCTTGTCCATTCTAACTTATTCTAGGAAGGCGACCTTGTGAAGCGTTCCCACATGGAATATTTGTTGAATTGATATGAAGATATTACCTGAGAATACTACAGATTTTATTCTAACCAACACATTTTGTTTCTTGAATTTGGATCTGTTATGACAATTTATGGCGTTTTTACGAAACACCATTTTGTTGACTGGATTTTAGGACTAATACAAACCCTATTTTCCCGCAGTGTAACTCAAAACTACAATGACCCATGAAAATCTGAATTTTTTACCATAGATACGGATATGTTGTCTCACTATAATAACCATTTCATGGTGCGAATCATTATATAAAAATATTATAGAGAAAATGGTGAGATGACTTGTAAAATAACATGCCTTAAGCAACATCAAAATAATTTATCCTTCCTTGCATTTAGGCCCTTCTTTTCTTCACCTTCTCTCGGAAATTCAGCTTAGATATGGCAGTTGCCTCAGACACCTATATATATTCAATATTCTCAGAGTGTTATTAAAATGAGGAGAGCCTTTCCTCTTATTTATACTCTCAAGTGGCTTCCTTAAAACATCTTCTAGGTGGCCCCACTTTCCTTATTTTAGGGTTAACCCACTTCTAATTTCTCCATTAAATTTATTATTGAAATAATTTATTTTATATTCCCTTTAGTTATAATACACTCATTGCTTCACTTTATTATTTACCTTTTAAAATCTTAAACCACTGACTGCTTTGACCTTTTAGGGCTTCTAGATGACATATGAGGTCCTCCAACTTTGTAAGGACATAACTCTCAAACCCATTGAGGAGTTATGTGGCGTTCCTATACAGAAATGGAATGACATGTACTATCCATATAAAATAGTATTATCTAAGAATATATCATAAATCATACCGTTATCCATCAAACAAACTTGGGTCCATTACCCAAGGCACAGAGGTCTCCAACTTCTCATAGCCATAACTCTCTAACCGTGAGGAGTTATGTGATGTTCTATACCGAATGGAATGAAAGAAATATCCATATAGGATCTCATTATTCAACAATTAAGCCGCGAGTTCTCTTACTCCTTAAAGCGTCTTCCAGCGAGACTTTCACCATAAGGGGACCACTTTGGAGTTCATCCATCTTTACTTCTTATCAACCGACAAGACAATAATGAGTCATCTTTACATCAAACAATCTTGGGTCCATTACCCAAACCTTTGTCTTGTGAGAGTTTCTTAAGGAGTTGACATCAATGACAACCAACCTTAATCAACACAACTTCCGAAGCCACACTATGTAACAACTTGCAACACTGGTACGCAATATACTTTGTGTTATCACACAATCTATACTTTCCAAAGCCCTAAAGGCAAATGAGGCCCTATATTAGCGTAACAAAGAGGTATTCATATCCTTTGTCACTAATGGGATTACCTCTTTCTATTTAGGATGAGAATAAATTTACTCCAAGATAGACATCTGAGACCTAGTTGGTTGATGAAGGATAAAAGACCAGTGGAAACCACCCCTCTCTCTGGGTCACTCAATAGAAGAATTCACTTGAAGTGGGAATTTTAGAGCAGAAAAGTGAATGAATGGTACCTTTAATTTACCAATGAAACAATAGACGTTAGCAACAAGCAATGATATCGGTGTCTCAAATTAATCCAATATATATATATATATATATATATATATATATATATATATATATATATATATATATATATATATATAATACTCTTGATAACACTAAAAAATGAAATGTATAGCAACAACAAATATGTCTAGAAATTAAAAGCTATGATGACAAGAATGATATAAAGACCTTGGAGTTTGATGAGTACTTTGTCATACAATTTCAGATTAAGAAAATCAATAAGTGACTTGAATAGGCTGTCAAACCACTTGCAACAATGATAAAATAATAATTATGACAACAACAAAACCACTTCTAGAAATTACTTAAATTAAGTGAGTTTAAACAAAACACTTTACAACATATAATGATAGTAGTGTTCCTAGTACAAGTGTTGGGTGGTTTTATAAATAGTTTGAGGGCTGCTAAGGAGATGAAATGATGGATGTAACAATAGTTACAACAACAGAAATAACCTTAAACAACTTCATAAATTTTCACTTAGAACAATAGCAAAGGGAAGGCTAGAGCCTTGGGGTGATAACAGCGAGGAAAATGCAAATTTCTGGGTTAGTTTTAGAGGTTAGTATGTTGATTAAGGCTGCTAAATAAGGGTTGTAACAACAATTATAGCAGCAATAATATGATTTTTGTTGTTAGTGAAAGTTTTAAGAAGATGTTTTGAAAGTTTGTTTAGTCTCATTCATCCACAAGGTGTAGAAATCAATGCCTTTAAGGGGCTTATGTAGTCCAATAATAGTAACAATATCCTTGAGAATGAAATAATGATAATGTTTAGCTAAGGGAATAATTAAATGCAAGACGTGTTGGCACTTCAAGGCATCAAGCATTTTCCCCTTTTAAGGGAGGTTTTGCTAGAGAGAGTAGGCACTTCTAGGCCTAAGCATTACCTTCCTTCCCTTAGTTTTTAAGACAATTTGGTGGTAACCAAAGAAAGAGATTACTAGAGAGCTAGCACTTTAAGTCTCTAATAATCACTCCTAATAAAATGTATAATTGGAAATATCAAGCTAGTAGAATGGTTATAGAGAAAAAACATTTGTTTTCTCCCCTAGAGTTAAACAATCAATTTCATAATCTTAGACATGAAACAAGTAAATTTTACCAAAATGCCAAAATACACCACCATAAAGCTCTCCCAAGAGGTGTGCACTAGTTATTTCATCTAATAACCCTTAAAGAGGAAAAACAATTCAGAACACCACTTGTGTGTGATGAGAGTTATATTGAAAATGAATGTCACTTTATGTCTAGTTATACCAAAATTATGACCTTTAATTATTTTAGGTCAAAATATGAGGGGCAGACACAAGCTAGTTTACTAAAATTACATTTTATCAAAATAAATTCAATTTGCACATAATTAGGCCTCCAAATGTGTCATCATTCCCTCCTAGGGTGACATTGGCCTCAAGTATGGAGACGTTGGGAAAAGGAGATGAAGCGTTGGGCCTCCAAGGCCTAAAATTTTCCCTGCGTTCCAATAACCTTATGAATGCCTCCAAGGTGACAAACCCAGCTGACGGTGACGTCTAGGGATGCAAAGGTGATTTCCAAGGCCTCCCAAGGCCAGCGTTCAAGTGGGAGGAGCATGACACCTTAGGTTTAGGTATTCCACAATGCCTTCAAAGGAAACATCCTTCCTTCATCACAGTTGTAAGCCTTCAATCTCTTCTTACCCATAGGTAGGGTTTCAACATCCATCTGTGGGCTTTGAGCCCCATGAAGGCCTCACGAGATAATCATTCCCTCATGTGTGAAACAACAAGTATGCTCTCAAGGGGTTCATAATTCATAGGATCATAACATGTAAATCACATCCAATGAATTAGAATACCCAAACATGTGCATCAAGCTCCCCTTAACCCCAAATAAATGCCCAAGGACGTTATGCAATTTGAAAAGTTAGGTTTGGAAGGGTCTTAGGGTGTCCTAATGGGATAACCTCTCTTAAGTTTGGGGTGTTTCCAATTGAGTCTAGTCAAGTCATGTAAGTGTATGAGGTGGCATGGGGTGCATGCAAGAACATGGAAATGTAGAGTCTTAACCATGGGTGACTTTGTGGTGAGTGAGTTGCACCTTTCCATGGATGCATTTATTTCCTAGCCCATTCATTTCCATTTATTCTTAGATTTATTTCTTTGATATTTTTCTCTTGTGCTATAAAGAGAGGGGAAAAAGTTGGGAATAGCAATCTGGCTTGACCCGGTGACAAGCGTTATCCACAAAAAATTCCACTTGAGAAATGAGAAGGTTGACTCACAATGAGACCCCCTTTATATTTTCTATGCCACCAAGAACCACTACACTGGTTTGGTGACAGAGATAGATATTAATCATACCACTACATGCCCATGGTCATAATAGAATTAGACTCATAATGAGACCTCTATCTATAAACTAGTACCTTGGTGTTTATGTTGCTTGTAAGGTCCCCTTTTCTTACGAGAATCCATTTCTATCTCGAGGATCCTTAAGTGAAGCATTTGAAGGTTCAGTTGTCTTTTAAGTCTTGCACCAACTATTTTTACCCTCTGGGCCTTTAGCCCCTTCTTCCCAAGAGGTAAGGTACAACCCTTCCTAGTGTAGCCAATCCAATACCCAAACAAGGAAAGGGGAGATGGAAGGAATAATGATTTAGAAGTGGTAAGTATGGGGGGAACAAACAATGACTCTTCAAAGATCCACCTGATAGCAACCCATCCTAAAGGGAAATCAACTTACTAGAGGCTGTGTCACCCTTCCAGGTTTGAATGAGGTAAAAGAGCATAATTTCCAAGCAAATGTCATGAAATCAAGAAGGATTCAATACAACATGTTCAAGTGCTTCAAAAATCAAATTGATACATACCATGATCTTGAGACTCACATTACCTCATGGAGAAAGACTCGTTGCTACTTCATGACCAGGCTGGTGTGATGGGTACTGCTACTTGTGATATGTGGACTACACTTGTGACAGGGGCCCTCTAGGGCCATGTTTAAGTTGTCTAGCTCTCGGTACTCCATGACTAGGACTTTGTGGGCCTCGAGACATAGTTTACTTAGTTATCCCTAGGTTAGGGGATAACCTACGGATCCAATTCGGGGACATGTGATCACCATAGGTGTGAGAACCTCAACATCTTTGGTATGATCTGTGCCTACTAAATATCAACAAAGACATCAATAATCCTTAGGGTGGTGATATCACCCCACTCATCCATATATGATAAAATAAAAACATCTCTAGTATAACATATGGTTATGAGCACACACACACACACACACACATATAATAAACAAAGAAAATATAGAGCAATACAACTACAACTATACTAACATGATGTCTGATGGTATTTATAATGGATGCAAATGCCTACCTATCCTATCTTACACAGCTACTTGCACATCAGAATGCTAGGTATAATCGTATAACCAGTACAACCATGCTAGTAATGTATCATAACACCTCCCTCATGCTTTATCATAAACCAAAACAATGACAAGTTAAGCACAAAATCAATATGAGTTAGAGCATGCATTATATCATAGAAAATCGTAAAATATAACTCATGGAGATGGGAAGGAGTGAAAAATTTATTCCAAGTCACCCTTCGAGAAAGTGATCAATCCATCTCGAGAAAAAGGTTTGTGAGATATCCGGGGACTCAAGCGGTATCTCAAAGAGTCTGAGGTTGAATACACCTTGGACTCATCCTCCACGAGGTGCAGAAGGGATTAACAAGGAGCAGAGACAGCCCGACAACTTCTCAGGGGAAAGTTGAATTATTGAGATAATAAACTTCTTAATGCATTCAACCTCCTATTGAATTATAAAAGAAATTTTTTCCCTAAAGAATACTTGAAACAAGAGACATGTTCTCAAACTGCATCCTTAGTGACATAAAAAAGTAAAGAGAATTATAGGGAATGGACAACCTTGTCACAAGTATCCTGCTTCGGGTAAACAACATCCTCACCTTTATCAAAATTTAAGTACAACAACAATTGATAATATTCTTCATAGAATAGATCCAATTTCTCAAAGGAATACTCATCAAAATCTTCAAGTTATATTTGAAATCACGGAGAACATTACCTTTACAGGTCATCCCTTGGGTGCTTGGAAAACTTTTGTTATTATATCATCATCTTGTTTCCAAGCGTCAAAATTATTAGGAACATCATATGATTGTTGTAAAGGAAACATTCACAAATATCCCTCCATATCATAAATGGGATCCTCATCAAAACCAATCACATACCATACATCTCCCAACATGTATAGACTCATCAATATTATCAACCATGTTACTATCTATATCATAACGATGAAAGGATTTGAAAGTGCATCAAGGGTTCTCTAATACTTCTTCACTTTCAAATCATTAAATAAAGCATCATAAAAATCTTGGAAAGCAAAATAACTTACCATGTTCACTTCTTGTTGTGTAGGAGTGTCAAAGGCTTGGATGACTTCATCAAATGGAAGAGCATCTATTACATCATCCCAGAGATTCGTCTCTTTAATCATCTTTTCACCTTCATAAAAAAATAAAGGACCTAGCTCTTCAAAGGGTTCCCTTTACTTCTTCACTTTTCGAATCATAGAATAAAGCATCATAAAAAAACCTGGAAAGGAAAGTTGATTCACCTCATTCCCTTCCTATTGTGCATGATATATAGGATCTTGGAGAGCTTCATCCGGCTGAGGCCCGGATACTAGTGCTTCATTCTCATAACTCACTTCTTTAGTCAAGTCTTTCTTGCATTCTATTGAATCATGGGAAAAATCTTGCTCCTCTTCAAGGGGTTGACAACCTTCTTCATAAATATATCCTTCTATATCATGGGGTTCTTGGTATTGAGTATGGTACACATCCCTGAGATGTTCCACAATCTTAGTGGTGAATCCTTTGTCCTCTAGGGATATTGTGAGATTTTGAAGACATATTCATATGTCTAGAATTGTGGTTTCAAAAACTCAATAAACCTACTATTGATGAGGCATATGAAGATGATATACTTATCTTGAAACAACCCTTAATCCAATATTTCAAAAAATACGACAGGGAAAGTATGAACAATTTACTAGAACATCCTCCCCTTCAAATTCTATCTCCCTTATATACTTCAAGAATTCCACAATGTGAGTAATTTGGAGGCCTCCGAATCTTGGAGAGTTCTTTAACCATTTTATATCAAAATAATGTAGGTATCCTTGAAAAATTTCAAAATCAATAGTCATATACACTTGTTCCCGAGGCACGTACGAAAGATGATATACCCTTATCTTCGAAACAACCCTTAATCCAATCTTTCAAAAAAGATGACAGGGAAAGTATGAACAATTTTACCAGAACATCCTCCCCTTCAAATTCTATCTCACTTATATACTTCAAGAATTCTACAATGTGAGTAATTTGGAGGCCTCTGAATCTTGGAGAGTTCTTTAACCATTTATATCAAAATAATGCAGTTATCCTTGAAAACTTTCAAAATCAATAGTCACATACACTTGTTCCCAGGGCACCATGATCCCATATATTGGAAATATCACAAAGTTGAGAGTAAGGTGGCACCTTGGAAAAGGTCAGTGGAGTTTCCATATATCTTCTTAAGGATTATCAAAGGGAGTGAGGGAATCACCCTCAGTGGAGTCACCATGTAAGATTTGTATGATGAAGGATTTGAGGGAAAGGCTTACTAAAAAAGTTTCGTTGAGGAATATTGACTCAGTGTTCCCTGGCAACGACACAAAAAATGTTATCGCAAAATCTATACTTGGCCAAAGCCTAAAGGAAAGTAGGCCTAGATTGACGTAACATGGAGGTAGTCCTATCACTGTCACCCCAATAGGATACCTCTTTCTATTTAGGAGGATAAGAAACTCACTCCAAGGGAGATGTCCCAAGACCTAGTTGTTTTATGAAGGATAAAAAGTCCAAGTAAAAACCCACCCCTCTCTAGGTCACTCAAGAAAAGAAATCGCTTGGTAAAGTTTAAGGGGGGGAAAGGAAAAGTGAATGAGTGGTACCTTCCCTTTACCAATGAAACAACAAATGTTATCAACAAGCAATGATATCAATGTTTCAAATTAGTGACTTCAAGATATAAATATGCTACTGAAACACTAAATGATGAAATGTATAGAAACAACGAATATGTTTAGAAATTGCAAGCTATGGTGAAAAGAATGATATAAAGACCTTACAAGTTTGATAGTACTTTGTCACTTACAATTTCAAGATTAAAAGAAAGTCAATAAGTGACTTGAATAGGCTGTCAAAGAACTTGCAACAACATTAAAATAATAATTATCAAAACAACAAAACCACTTCAGAAAGTACTTAAATTAGGCAATTTAAACAAACACTTTAGCATATAATGATAATAGTTTTCCTAGTACAAGTGCTAGGTAGTTTTATAAATAGTTTGAGGGTCGTTAAGGGGATGAAATGATGCCTATAACAATAGTTACAACAACAACAACAACAACCTTAAACAATTTCAGAAATTTGCACCTAGAACAATAGCAAAAGGAAGACTAGAGCCTTGCGATGATAACACTTAGGCAAATGCAAATTTATGGGTTAGTTTTAGAGGTTAGTATGTTGATTAATACTGATAAATAAGGGTTGTAACAACAATTATAGCAGCACTAATATGTCTGTTAGTGTTAGTGAAAGTTTCAAGAAGATGTTTTGAAAGTTTGTTTGGTCTCATTCATCCACAAGAGTGTATAAGTCAGTTCCTTTTAGGGGCTTATGGAGTCAATAATAGTAACAATATCACTTGGGAAATAAAATAATGATAATTTTTAGCTAATGGAATAAGTAAATTTAAGAGGTGTTGGAACTCTTCAAGGCCTTGAGCATTTTCCTTTTTAAGGAAGGTTTTTCTAGAGAGTAGGCACTTCTAGGCCTTAGCGTACATTCCTTCCTTAGCATTTTTGAAAGACAATTTAATTGGTGACAAGAATGAGATTAATAAAGATCTATCACTTTAGGGATATAATAATCACTCCCAAGAAAATTTATAATTGGCCAGATCAATCTAGTAGAATAGTTATAGAGAGAAAGAAGCATTTGTTGTTTCTCCCCTAGGGTTTACTCAAGCAATTTCATAATCTTAGACATGAAACAAGTAAATTTTACCACAAACATCCATAGCATGAATAAAAATGCAGATTTTCCACTTACTTCACCAATAATAATCAAGTCAAACCCTAGTTGAAGACCATTCCACCATGAAAAATGTCAAAATACATCGCCATAAATCTCTCCCAAGAGGTGTGCACTAGTTATTTCAGCCAATAACCCTTAAAGAGCGAGAAAATTTCAGATAACCACTTGTGTGTGATGCATTATGATGAAAATGAATGTCACTTTATGTCTATTTATACCAAAATTATGACCTTTAATTGTTTTAGGTCAAAATATCAGGGCCAACCTGGTTAGTTTACTCAAAAATTACATTTTTATCAAATAAATTCAATTTGCATCTAATTAGGCCTCCAAAGGTGATATCATTCCCTCCTAGGGTGAAGTTGGGCCTCAAGTGTGGGATGTTGGGCAAAGGAGATGAAACATTGGGCCTCCAAAGGCCTAAACATTGTCCACACATGAAAATAGCCTCATGAATTCCTCCAAGGTGACAAACCCAGTTCAAAGGTGACGTCTAGGGCTGCAGAGGTGACATCCAAGACCTCCCAAGGCCAACTTTTAGGTGGGAGGAGCATGAGACCTTAGGTTTAGGTCTTCCACAGTGTCTCCAAAGGCAACATCCTTCCTTCATTTGGTGCAAGCCTTCAATCTCTTCTTACCCCTCACTGGGGTTTCAACATCCATCTTTGGGCTTTGATCCTCCATGAAGGTTAGAGATAATCATTACCTCATGTGTACCTATCCACTGGGAAAGTTCCTGAAGGAACAATAAGTATGCCTTCTAGGGGTTCATAAGTCATAGGGATCATAGCATGTAAATCACATCCAATAATTAAATTATCCAAACATGTGCATCAACCCCCCCTTAACCCCAAAACAAATCTCAAGGACACTATGAAATTTGACGAGTTAGGTTTGGAGAGGGTCTTAGGGTGTCCTATTGGGCTAACCTCTCTTATGCTTGGGGTGTTTCCAGGTGGAGTCTAGTCCAAGTCATGTAAGTGTATGAGGTGGCATGGGGTGCATGTGATAACAAGGAAATGTAGAGTCTTAGTTGTGGGTGCCTTTGTGGAGGGTGAGTTGTACCTTGTCATCGATGCAATTGTTTCCTAACCCATTCATTTCCATTATTCTTAGCTTTATTTCTTTTGATATTTTTCTTTTGTGTTACAAGGGAAAAGTTGAGGGCCACTGTCCTAGATTGATGACTAGAGGTGACAACGTTATCCACAAACATTTCATAGAAATGAGAAGGATGGATCATAATGAGACCCCCTTTCTCTTGGCTATGCCATCAAGAGCCACTACCCTGGTTTGGTGACCATATAGGTGGTAATGTCATACCRCTACAAGGCCATGGTCATAATTGTTGATTTTTCTATAAGCAAATTTAATCATGAATTTCATTCCATTTTATCATTTAACTTAACCATAACCAATAATGTTGCAACAATCAAGATCACAAGAAGAAACACCATGCACAAGAACACAAGAAGTATTATGGGAAACCCTTCTCAACAAGGGAAGAAAACCTAGCCAATCCTTTTCTATATTCTTCAAGAGAAATACCTTCACTACCAAGATAAAACCTAGCACACAAGAGGGTGCTCAAACCCTAGAATACTAGCACCCAAGAGAGGTGTGCACTTTTCCCAAGAAGGTGTACATGCTGAAATTTCCAAACTCGCTTGAAAGATATGATTCCTCAATGGGGAATTTATCTTTACTTATACTAACCTGAACCTTTCAACATAAGTGTCTATTGGCACAATAGGTCTAACCTCACTAGCTTATAATATAATTAATATTAACCAGATTAATTATCTTATTAATTACCAGTCACATTAAGGTGGGGTTGAACTGTATCCTTTATATTACAATTAGGGTTACAGGAAGGTTTGAATTTTGAACAATATAGCAAGGGATCTGATACACCCACTAGTGATAATCCACTAGGGGCACATCCATAGGGATGTCCACATCTTTGGCTCACTGCATTACATAAAAGAACCAGTTCTTCACACGTTCACCTGTGCTTTTCACAGGCACGTCCACTTAACATATCTTCTTTCCCACTGCATCACACAAGAGAGTCATCTAGAGTTTCTCATCAACTCTGCTGATGAGAGGAGGCTAATACATCATCTTAATTTATGTTCTCATGATGATGCACCCAAAACTTTGGGATTTCACACGTTCACCTTGTTCTCAGCCATAGGCACGTCCAACTCAATAGATCGCCTTTCCCATAGGATAATCATCTGGAGTTCTTCTCAACTCTGTGAATGGAGGAGGTCATCTCTACGTTCCATCTCTATCTCAGATAGGAACCACACACCCTCTTCAGGGGATTTCTCTCAGGTTTATAAGCTGGAGAATATCTCACATCGCTACAATGACCCACATCTCACAGGTTTGTAAGTTGGAGAATGTCTCACATAGTTGCAATCATCAACAATAATATGTTGGCTCATGATGAGACCTCCTATCCATCAACTAGTACCTTGAGTGTTTATGTTATCTTGTAGTCCCCCTTTTCTTATTGAGAAGTGTTTCACTTCTTTCTCAGGGATCCTTGGGTGAAGCATCTCGAAGGTTTTAGATTTTGATTTTAACTCTTTCTAGCTACTTTTACTCTCTAGGATTTTAACCTCTTCTTCCCACGAGGTAAGGTACAACCCTCAGGGGCCATGCTTAAGTTTTCTGGCTCTAGGTACTCCATGTATAGGACATGTGGGCCTCAAGACATGATTTCCTTAGTTATCCCTAGGCTAGGTGATAACACTCTACCTATGTTGTACTGAGTGCCACTGACATCTATTTACTACTCAACAATGAGATCATACCTAATCCCAAACCAAAGCAACATCCTGATGTTCTTTTATCGTTCACTACACTCCCCACCCAGTCAGAGTCTGTATAAACTTGCAGCTTTATTGCTCCATCTCAGACATATTTGATTCCATATCCAACCGTACCATGCAGGTACCTCAACACATGTTTTACTGCTATCCAATGTACATGTCTAGGCTCAAACATGTATTGACTCAATGTGTTCACTACAAAGCATATATTCGACCTGGTATTAAACAGGTACATCAAGGATCTGATAAGCTATCTATACATCATGGGATCAACCAAATCTGAATATGAATCACTCAAGAGCTTCAAATTCATAACCATAGGTGTGGCCATGGACTTTCAGTCCATCATCCTGAATCTTTGCAGGATATCAACTGTATATTTTCCTTGGCTAAGGAAAATATTATCTCGCCTCTGCCACACCTCTAATCCCAAGAAGTAGTGCATCA
>SNQJ01S0210866.1:0-19042 GCA_010110895.2 Picea sitchensis | reverse complement strand
TGATTAAGGTTGGTTGTCATTGATGTCAACCCTTGAAGAAATCCCCGTAGCACAAAGGCTTGGGTAATGGACCCAATATTGTTTGATGTAAATATGACTCATTATTGTTTTTTCATGGTTGATAAGAAGTAAATATGAATGAACTCCAAAGTGGTCCCCTTATGGTGAAAGCCCTCATGGGAAGACGCTTTTTGGAGTAAGAGAACCCATGCTTAATTGTGGAATAATGAGATGAAGGAAAGTAATTTTGTCAGGGAAAATATCCTAGATGGATAGTTCTTGTCATTTTATTTCCAGTGGTATGTGGAACGTCACATAATTCTTCACGGTTAGAGAGTTATGGCCATGAGAAATTTCAGACCCCGAGTTTAGGTAATGGACCCAAGTTTGTTTGATGGGTAACGGTATGAGTTATGATATATTTTCAGATAATACTATTCTATATGGACAGTACATGTCATATCATTTCTGGTGGTATGTAGAATGTCACATAACTCCTCAGGGTTTGAGAGTTATGGCCTTACGAAGTTGGAGGACCCTCATATGTCATCTAGAAGCCCCAAAAGGTCAAAGTAGTCAAAGTGGTTTAAGAGATTTTAAACTAGAAGCCCCTAAAAGGTCAAAGTAGTCAAAGTGGTTTAAGAGATTTTAAAGGTAAATAAGAAAGTGAAGTGGGATGAGGTATTAAAATCAAAGTGAGTACAGCTAAATTATTTAAATAATAAATTTAATGGAGAAATTAGAAGTGGACCCAACCCCAAAATAAGGAAAGTACAAGGACCTAGAAGATGTTTTTTAAGGAAGCTACTTGGAGAGTATATAAATAATATACAGCTATCTCATTTGAATCATTAATTGAGAATATATTATTGAATATCTATATGTTTCTAAGGTAACCAAGGATATATAAACCGGAATTCTCAGTGAAGGTGAAGAGAAGGCTAAAATGCAAGGAAGAATAAATTGATGGTGCTTTCTAAGGTATGTTATTTACAAAGTCATCTCACCCATTTTCAATCCTTTTTCTATAATGACCGTGATCGCGGAAATTCATATGCTGAAAGTGAGAAAAACATATACAAGTATCTATAAAAAATCATCTTGTGGGTCGCTGTATTTGGGAGTTACACTCCGTAGAAAATAGGGTTTGTGGTCATTCCCAAAACTAGTCAAAATCAGGGTGTTCGGGTAAAAATGCTTTCCAACTTTCATAACAGATTCAAATTCAAGAAGACCAAATGTGTTGGTTAGGCACATTTTCAAAGATGTTGCGTAATATTTCCAGATCAATTCATCAAATATTTTAGTGCAGCACGCCTCTACAAGGTCATTTCTAGAATAAGCTAGAATTCAGCAAGGTATGCCATTTTTTTGTATAACCTTTCTCGAGAGGTTCCAAGTAGTGACACTTGAGGAATTTTCATTAAACACACTAAATAATATTGTGTATCAATTTCAGATCTTTATACATTATAGGTTCAAATTTACATTACCAAGTTAGGGTTGTTGACTAACTGCAACTAGGCATGGAGACTAAAGAAAAGTTTGATGAAAAATGCTAGTCTCTTGTTTTAAAGTTAAGGAAGGTTTCATAGTGAATGTGATCATATACACCGTGTCTATTACGAGCTACAAATCAGATTTTTATAATGAAATTTATGAGGGCTGTCATGGTATGTGTAAGTTGAGTACATGGTTGAGACAAGTAGTTGATGAGTTGGCACACATACATGAGGTGTATAGTTGATGATGTTGGTACATATTTATGAGTCATAGTTGATGAGTAGTTGACACATGATTGGTACATACTTGGTACATGGTTGGATCCACTTTTTTATGGTATAGGTTGATTACAGGTTGGTGCATGATTGATGCACTTGTTTATAGTATAGGTTGATTACAGGTTGAGGTACAGGTTTATGCATGGTTTATGCATGGTTCAGATTTATTGGTACAGGTTTACAACGGTATATCTCACAGTGATAGTGTGACAGTGGTTCCATCATTCTACTTCTACTTCAGGGTGGCAGGATTAGGCAAGGACAGGTGGTTGTAGTCGGAGAACATTGGGGGTTGTAGCCTCCTTCTGGTTGTAGCCAGAGAATTGGGGAGTTGGAGCTTCCCTCGGGTTGTAGACTGAGAAACTAGGGGGTTGGAGCCTCCTTCCAGTTGCAGCTGAAAAACAAAGGAAGTTGGTTCTTCCAATGAATGTAATTCTTCAAGACATATAAGAAAAAGCATTCCATGGTTTTCTCCCAATTTGGGTTTCCACGTAAAACACGGGTGTAATGTGTATGTGTGTGATTGTTTATTTCTTACTGCTCATTATTGGATAATAATTCTACATTGATATAACATTTGAAGAAAAAGGATTATAATTACGCTATTACTGATTCACCCCCCCTCTCAGTAATCCAACATTCATAAGTCAATGTCTCTCTATAGTGGCAATCCTAACAATTCCTCAAACATGTCTTCATAGTCCTTCAAGACTAGATAATCTCCATGATTTGGTGTTTCATCCTTGGTTGGCTCCATTATCCCCCATTCCTAGGGATAACTAAGGAGATTATGTCTCGAGTCCCTCAAGTTGCAGACATGGAGTATTGAGGGATGGATTGAACGATAGTGTCCACGTACACAGATGGATCCATGCCTCACCACCATACTTCTCCATTTGTCGTGATGTCATTCACCACACCAACTTGGTTCCGGAAGATGGTGGATATTACTTCATTAGGTAACAAGTCAGGTATCATGGTAATTGTCACTTTAAAACTTGGGCATTTGAATATGTTGCATTAAAAATTGTCTTGATTATGGAATGTTTTGCTAGGAAATTATGGTTTTTTCATTATTTCACCTTATTGAGAGTCATGGTTTCCTAGGAAGTGGCCACCCTTGGGGAAAGGGTTGTAACCAGGGGTTTTCCTTGAAGGGTTTTTGTATCATTCCCACTCATACTTAGTACTTTCCATTACTTCTTCTCTTCTGTGTCCCCATCTTTTAGGTCATCGGGCTTATTGACCCAAGAAGGGAATGTACCCCATTTCATGGGAAGAAGGGGTTGAAGGCACAGAGGCTTGTAGCTAGAAAAAGATAAAATTCAATCATAAAACTTCTATATGCTCACCCAGGGATATCGATAACAATGAAATGTTTCTCACAAAAATTGAAGGACTCGTAAAATAAATAACTAATTAGACATGCCAACCAGCGTAGAGTGTGTTTGGGCAATGTTTTTCATGCTTAGGTATAAGTCCCACATATCACCTTCAACTTGGGGAAGCATGGTCAAGTATGACCAAGGTAGATTTAATGTGGGAAATGTTTTTCATGCTTAGGTAGAAGTCCCACTTTAGCTTCAACTTGGAAATACTCTAATAAATTAATGGAAAAGAGTCTTGGAAAAATAATGCATCATCGAGTATGAAGGGCATCGCACCCTCTACAAAGGCACCCGTGAATGAGACAATACAATCCCTTGTATGTCATGAAACCCCATACCTATAAGTATAACTCCATCCACCTCATACCCACTACATGACTTAGAAAGGATTGTCCTTGGGAACCTCCTCTACTTGAGGAATTGGTTCACCCAATAGGGCATTATGACACCCCTCCCATATCTAAATTTGGAAAATTTCATAGGGTCTTTGAGCATTTGTTTAATTTGAAAAGGTATATTTGATGCAAACTTTTATATGGATCTTGTATTAAATGTGATTTTACGTGTAATGATATGTTTGACTTGAGACCCCTGGAGGGTGCATTTACTTGTCTTTGCACGACCTTGCTTGGTGGACATTTGTGAAGGAACAATCCTTTCTTGGACCTTATTTGGGGCATGAAGCCCATAGAGTGGATGAAATAACCCATGCCTTGGGGTAATCTAGATGATGAAAATTTCCTTTGGAAGAAATATATGACATCCCGAAGAAGGAAAGTTATCCCCCCTCTTTGGAGGCTCAAAATGTCACTTTCTAGAACATGGTGTCTCACTTGGGGGCTAGGGTTTGATGGTGTTGGTGACTTGATGATGATTTGGTATTTTTGATGGAGGAAGACCCTTGCACCATGGATATTAGGCCTTTGGAGGCCCAACAACTTCCTCAACTTGCTCAACAAATTTTTCATTATGCCAAAACGTCACCCCTAGGAGGGATGACATCATCTTTTAGAGTTTACTTATTTTGTAAATTCAAATTATATTTTGTAAATGGGAAAAGTAGGAGGTCGGTCTCCCTAATTTGTGGTTTAACCTAAAGTATGTGGACAAATTGGTTTTCTTAGAACTTGTATAAATAAACGTCGTGACATTTTCATTTTGGAAAAACATAACACTTGAGAATTACATAGTTCTTGGCTAAAATTTTCTCCCTCCTTGGGAAAATCGCATATCTCTCTCTTGTGCTCTCTTTGGATGTTAGTTGCTTGTCTCTTGAGGAAGAAGTGGTGCGCTATCTCTCTTGGATTCTTGTCTTTTCTTTGGGGTGGAATATACTTGGTAAAGAGGGTTTATCTTGCTATCTTGTGGAATTGGTAAGGAAATTTCTGCATGTTGTTAGTGTTTCTTATTGTTTCATCGTTATTCTTCTCTAAACCCTTGGAGGAGTATAAAGGCATAAACCCTCCACTAAGTCTATCACATTTTTCTTTGGATAAGTTACTAAACAAGGTTTCTAGGATGAGTAAAAGGGATTACACCCTCCTAGATTTACCTTGCTAGTTTTGTTTGCCCTAGGGAGTAAAAAGGCTTACACCCCTGGGGAGGTAACACAACTAGCTCTTGCAACAAGAGACTCCATAACCCAATTGATAAAGGAACTAATGTAATTTTCATTGGAGAAATAAATGCATTGCATTGGTATATGTGAATTTTGGAGATATTGCATTTGTTCAAGTTGGAATCAATTTTACATGTTATAAGCTTGCTTGAGCCACTACGGCATCTAGCATAGCCAAGTAGTTCTCTTTATTGTTACAAATTAATGCTACATCCATTAGGTATACAGAAAACTATCTCTCATTGCTTACTAATCTACCACTAAACTTTACTTTTGAACCTAGATTATTGTTCTATTGATCTTTAGCTATTGTTTTAACAGTTTACTTGTTTATTGATGTGGCTAGATCTTGTTGTTGTAGCAAAATTTTGCTACAGACATAAGGATGCAATAATATATTGTTGATAACATCATTTTTAATACCATCAAAACTTGTGTCTAAGTATTTGGATATTACCTACATGTTTAATACTTGATCTCTTGATAATTATTTGGTGTTTTGCATGGTTAATTTTGCAGCTATTGACATCTTACATTGTGTGTGTGTGTTCTACTCCAATTTTTGGATGACAAGGCTTCTTGATTGTTCCCCTTGGTTTTAAGGCTTGTATCTTGATCAATTGTCTTGTTCCAGGCAGGACTAACACTGTGGTGGAGGTACTCAAAGTTTGGAAACCATTCTTCACCAACAACACTTCATCACCAAGCCTTTATCCTTCTCCAAATATGACCTATTGGGGTTTTCACCATCATCTTCTCACTTTCCATATCAATCCCCCAAGGGTCATTGATATTCCTCCCTTGTGGTGATTTATCATCACTAAAGAGAGGAGAGTGTCTATCTAAGGTGACAGTGGATAGGTACTCCCATAGTTGTCACACTCTTGTGGTTTGGGTTGGGATTTTCCCAACCTACAATTTGTGCGATAGCAGACTCTTCCATATGTGTTGCATATATTTGTCATCCTTTTCTAAAACTTCTTATTATCTGCAATGTTGAAAAACATCTGAAAAATATAGGCCTTGGAATACCTTGAACCACTTTGAATTCCCTTCCTCATCAAGACAGGTAAAAACCTTGTTGTAGAAACCTAGGGCATCATGATGTGTGTCTAGACAATCCATACCAATTAAGAAATCATGCGACTCAAGGGGTGTTATGTTAAAATATACCTTAGTTTTGAATCCATCCATGTTCACCATGAAATATTTGAAGAGCTCATTGATTCTTCTCTTGATTCCAATGGCTAGATGAACCAACCAAGACTTCTTATGCTTACATCTCTTCAATTTGAATCCATCAACCAGATTATGATCTATATATCTATGACTAGATATATAATGAATCAAAGTAGCCATGGGATGATTATCAATCTTACCTTCCACCTCAATCATGTGGTATTTATAGTATTATTGCCTATTGTCCAAGGATGCATAAATCCTTGGCATGATCTTGCCCATGTCTTCCATTGTATCATCTTCTTGAATGTTATGCATGGTCGTTGTCCTATCTCCCTTGTGAGGACAATCTTTATACATGGTCTCCCTCACATCCCAAACACTTTATAAGTTGTTGTCTTGGAATTTTCCCCAAGGAATCAGTGATCTAAAGCTCATGTTGTGCTCACTACCTATTCCTATATGGTTGTTAACTATTTATGAAGAAAGGTGGCTTGAACCCTTTCCTTCTTTGGTCCATCTTGCCTTTATTTTTGTCATCCCAATATTTTTGAAAAGTCAACCTTGTTTTACTCTACTTGTACAAATACTTATCTTTTCTCATGGATTCCTTCAAAGTCTTGGGATCATCAAACTAAATTTTATCCTTGTAGAATGATAGTATCCCACTCAAGAATCTCTGAATTTTAACCTCAAATCCACATACCTCAAAAGCTCCAAGAATTTCTTCTCATACTCTTCCATGGTCATGTTTCTTATTTTAAGCTAAAATAATGCTTACATTTTATTATCATAGTAGTGCTCTGACAAGTATTGTTGTTGGAAGTATTTCTTGAAATTCTTCCAAGAAATTTTCTTTTCCTCAATATGATTGACCTATTTTAGCTTATCCCACCACATGGAAGCCTTCCCATGCAAATGATATATGGAAATCCTTTCTTCCATATTTGATGAATAAATGTGCAACTAAAAATTTATCATTCCTAACAACTAGGATTAAACTTCTTCACCCTTCCTATGATATCCATCAAATTTGGGTGGCTTGATCCTCCTAGGCTCTCCTTTCCAACTACCTAATGTGGGCCTTCTCCTATGATGTCTAACAAAGGACCAACGCAGTTTTCTCTCTGATTCTAAAAATGTAGGCTCTCTTTTGGCTCAATGTCTAGGTGAATGGTGATGCCTAATAACACTTATTGAGTGCCTAGGCCCTCTATAGGCATCACTCCTATAAAGAGATATGTGTTATGTTGCTTCCATGTATTAGCCGCATATCTTATGATGGACTCCTTGTTGATTTGTCTTTGTAGGTTATTTATAATAAGTAGCAACTGAGAATTAATTTGGTTCTACTCTTCTTAAGCTCTGATCAACCTTTCACTCTTTTCTCTATAGATCTACAGTTCTCTCTACAAGCTCTTCATCATCTCTACATGCTCCACTCTAATTCTATGTCCATTGGACTCTGTTTTTGCATTTTCCAAACTGATATTTAAGCCTTTGATTCATCTCCATGGTTGTAAGAATGTTGTGCATCATCCATCTCTTTAGTCCTCATTTATAAACTTGAGTTATGTCCTTTTTGTACCTCTACTTCGTTCAAAAGGTGCATGCAACAATTATTGTTAGAAGTATGTATATTGTACAATATTTCATTAATTAGGTTACAAATTATTCTTCGTCTCAATTTATGAATAGAAAGGACACATTAAACCAGATTATAATTCTTTAGACACATTCTCATTCTAATTTTTGACCTAGAAGTTATAGCTTTCCGAATTTTGTTATTTCTATTCAATTATGACTTGTTCTCACTGATGCAACCTAGCTAAGAGACCATATTCTACCATCTGTAGCAGAAAATATGTGAGGAACTAGGAAATTTTTTATATTGGACCCAAGTAGAATGTTTGATTGAATACAAACCAATTTTAAGATTCATAATCTGATATCCATTCAAATTTTGTATAAATATGAAATTGTCAACTTTGCTCTTTTTACATTTTCTCCAGACTTATCCTCAAGGAAAAATTGTTTGGATTGTTGGGGAGGTAAAATGTCAAGTAAATATTTTTTTCCAGATTTGTGATAAAATGTCGATTAAATAAAGCTTTCTAGATTTGTGATCTGGGGTCTCTTTTCCTTTGAAAATTTCAAAAATCCCCAAAAAGTGTCTAGGAATAGTGGATTTTGTCTTATTTTGGCACCTCCACTCCAAACCCTTTGGAATTATGCCAAAATCCCAATTGGGTATCTTCATGTATACTTTTTGGATTCACTGTACAAATTTCACATTCATATGGGTCCCTGTCACTGAGCACCATCATATTCTTCAAAAACCACTTATTTTCACTTTTTGTAAATTCGAATTAGAACTAGCCAATGACCCTCACTAACACTTTTGTAGACCTCCTTCCTATAAACATACCCATTAAATTTTATCTAGTCTTGAGTTAATATGCTCCTATTATGGCCAAAACAAGTTTGTGGCTCTAGACTTTTTTATTTTAATAAAAACCATTATCTTATTGACATGGCAATCTAGCTAACGTGGCATGGCACATGGCTATTGCTGTCCACTTGTCATATTTTTATATGGCCATGTCACCATCCTCATTGGTGAGATGAAGGATTATTTTATCAGCAAACTAAAGAATTCTTCCATCGACGATCTTCAATTTTCTTCCGTCGTCGATGAACTCTGAAATTCTCCCACTGATGAACCAAAATTTTCTTCCATCGACAAACCAAAAATTATTCCATCAACAGACACAAAAAAAATAAAATTGGCCGACTTTGAAATTCATCTCTCGGTGAACTTCAGAAAATGTTCTTCGACAAAATTTAAGAAGCGTTCTTTAGTGAACTTCAAAAAATGTTCTTTAGCGAAATAAAAAAAGGTTCTTCGACGAACTCAAAAAATGTTCTTCAACGAACTGAATTTTTTTTTTTCATCGACGAGCTACAAAACGCACTTCAACAACCTACAAAAAGGTTCCTTCAGTGGAATCAACTTTCTGTCTTTTTAGTGAACTTTGAAATTCTTCTCCATCAACAACCTACATAATGCACTTCGAAGAACTACATGATGCACATCATAGTCAAACTCCAAAATTTGTCTTCAATGAACTACAATTTGTTTTCATTGTTGAACTACAAAATGCACTTTGGCTAACTCCAAAATGGTCTCCATTGTCGAACTTCAAAATTTTCTTCGTCAAACTCAAAAATTATTTTTACTTCGTCAAACTATAATATACACTTCAACAAAATCCAAATTGGTTTCTTCGATGGATTGAAGTTTTTGTTCATCGATAAACTTGGATTTTCTTCATCAGCAAACTAAAACTTTCTCCAACTTCATCGAAATTCACTAAAATCCAAATTTCTCCTTCAACAAACTTAGAAATTGTCCTTAGTGAACTTAAGAAATTGTCTTTGACGAACTTAAGAAATTGTTATATCAACGAACTGAGAAATTTTCCAACAGTGGACTTGTATTTTTGTCTTTTGATGAATTCAAAAATTGTTTCAAAAATTTAAGTTAGAAGTTATTAGAAGTTTTCGTCTAAATCTAGAATGAATCTGGACCATTGATCTCAAGACCAATGTGATGTTGGTCATCAATTTCACTAAGATTCATGATTTCTTCAACGAACTCAAACAAATATTTTTCATCAGTGAGCTACAAAATGCATTTCAACAACCTACAAAAAGGTTCCTTCGGTGGACTCAACGTTTTGTCTTCTTAGCGAACTTCAAAATTCTTCTCCATCAACAACCTACATAATGCACTTCAACAAACTACAAAATGCACTTCATCATCAGACTCCAAAATTTGTCTTCAGTGAACTAAAAAAACAATTCATCGTCGAACTACAAAATGCATTTTGACTAACTCCAAAATGATCTCCATTGTTGAACTTCAAGATTTTCTTTGATGAACTCAAAAATTCTTTTTGCTTCGTCAAACTATAAAATGCACTTCAACAAACTCCAAAATGGTTTCTTCGGTGGATTGAATTTTTTTTTCATCAACAAACTTGGATTTTATTCATCAGCGGACTAAAAATTTCTCCAACTTCATCGAATTTTACTAAACTCCAAATTTCTCCTTAAACGAACTTAGAAATTGTCCTTAGTGAACTTAAGAAATTGTCTTCAACAAACTTAAGAAATTATTACATCAACGAACTGAGAATTTTTTTAGTGATGGACTTGGATTTTTGTCTTTTGATGAATTCAAAAATTCTTTCACATCACCGAACTCATTTAAGTTACAAGTTCTTAGAATTTTTCGTCAAAATCTAGGATGAATTTGGACCATTGATCTCAAGATCAATGTAAATTTGGTCGTCAATTTCACTAAGCTTCATGATATCCATGAAAACATGAAATTCGACCTCCGACACCAAATTTTAACTATGCAACTTGCAAATAAATGAAATTAATCATCCCTTTCACAAATTTGAGGGAAATTCAATCTGAATTTGCTTAGAAATTTGAGGATTTTACTCTAATTTTACAATTTTTCCCAAATTCAACACAGATCAAAACTCTACAATAATGAATTTACCAAATTTACATTGGTATTTGGCCCATATGGGTTTAGTGTTGAAACCATCACTCTGATACCAATCTGTAACGTACCCAACTCTCTTTTCAGGCCACGTTACTACTAAATCGACTAACATATTGATTCAAATGCGGAAATATACACAACATGACATACAAGCTCATGTTATTATCATTAATTCTTAAAAATGTGAATGAAAATGATTTAAACACACAGTAGCATTCATACATACAAAATACAAAGTAAATGCAACTTTCAATCATAGCATCAAAATTGTAAATGACAGAGTGGTCAAAACACTTATTTTTGTGAATATTTACATGACTAGTTGTAGACGTCGAACGTTCCACCCAACCATAGACTTTTTTGCTCCAATTTTCTTAGTAGCAAGTCACCTTGAAGTTAGGGATATGATTCCATGAGGATGGAAAGGCTCCTATGGGTGTTTATAGTCCACTCAAATAGCCCAAATACCCACTAACACACAATGGAATGACTCCTACAACAATTCCAACCACCCAACTCTCTTACCCATCAGTCTGCACAACCCAAGGGATGATATTTCCTTATCTACACCGTAGTCCCTCAAACAATATCCCACACCTCTAGGGATCCATCATAGACCAGCCAAGAATCTCTCCACTGGGGGTCCAGGAAATCTAGCTACAACATGAGTGCTCACAGATCATTTACAAATTCTCTTTGGGTGATTTCTCAATAGAAAAACACTTACAAGCATGGTGACCCCATTCTCAACATAATTACTAGCTTCATCAAGCTGTCATCAATACCCACTATGGATGCCTACTCTTTCCTAGCACTAAACTATGGTTTTCCTCACTTCTTTCTCACTGTAACAATTATCTTCCTCCCTACTTGAATTTTCTTCTTCTCCCATGCTTGCTTGACTCTTACTCTTCCCCCAAGGATGATTACACTCAACCCATGTTATCATAACTAAGTGGATGACTTTTACACCCAACCTTTTACATGAATTCAATTATTGAGTGCTTTATAATTCAAAGGGATAAATAGCTAAATGAAAAACTGATTAATTACTTGCAGTGGTTGGTGACTTTTCCCTTTGTCTTTGCTTCTTCTTTTTATTCTTCCTTTTTCTATTCCTTTTAGACTTCTGGTTACTAGTATCTAGACTTTCACCAAATGAGGCAGAAGGAGGAGGAGTATACTTCACTGATGAAAAAGATAAAGGATCAACATCAACTTGATGCCCATGAACTAAGGTGCTTATTTGAGAAGCATAAGGATAATTTGGGACATTTAGAGTGGTCCACAACCAAACTGGTAGTCTTACAATCAATCTAGGAGTGTTCAAAGTGGCCATCAAGGGGGCAACAATGTTTCCAAAGAAAGGAAAAGCACAAGAATCCCCTCGGGAAGGAGTCCCTTGGTTGGTATCCTCAAGAATTTTAGCCATAAAGATATTATGCATAGGTTCCTCCCTCATGCTATTGTCCACGTTAGATAAAGTCTCGCACACTAGATCTAATGAACTAGCGGTATTAATCCCACGCCTTCTAGGAGGTGGCTCCAAGCTTTTAGGCGAAATACCATGAGTCCTTCTTGACTGGAGGAGAATTTGGTCATCCACCTTGAATCAATGATCCAAAAGTGGCGAGATAGACAAAACCTAAGGCAAACTATACAAAGTAGCATGCACCTATAAAAGACCTAGAATAAATCAATGGACACAAACTACTTTTCCGAATCTCATCCCAGGTGGATTAGGTCCTGGGTCCAAAGTAGTGAAAATATTATCAAAGGACCTTCTTAAAACCGATACAAGATGATTATGTCCTGAGAGAAATCAACAAAGGAGAGAGAGATAATTATGTTAACATGCACTCAACATTCACCTAGGTGCAAGTTCCCTCAAGAAGACGAACACCCTCCAAAGGAGACAAGGCATCAATTAAGCATATGTCTCATGTACCAAAATAATTTCCCCTCACATTCACCTATGAGTAATCCTAGGAAAGGACACAAAGGTTACCAATTCACGATTGGTGACCAAGAGAAGCAGTTAAAGGTATGGATCACATGTATGGGAAAGGTATAAAATATCAAAGCTTCCAAAAGCAACGACACCCAAAGGGCCAATGGTACTCAGGAAACCCCCATATATGCAATAATTCAATGGACACTGAAGTAAGCAAAGGAGGGGATATCACCCCCACTTACTCTAATGTGACCTCATTCTTGACTCTTGTGTTAGAGGAGCTTTCCCAGCAAGCACCTATGCTACTACTATATTTCTCACTCTTTAATCAAATCTAAGTTGCATTTTGATGGCCTTGGCGAATTTACTCTCCAACTTATTCTAAGGCCCCAAGACCTAGACTATTGTGCATTTTCCTTGAAAAAAAAGTCTAGTTATTTTTAAGTTAAACGTTCATTTTAGTTGTTTGTTATTTAATCAAAGGGTACAGAAGCGCAATTGATGTTGTTTTTTAGACTCTTGCAAAAACAAACTTATAAGAAAACTAGCAAATAAAACTTCACACTTATCCTTCAATGCATTCAGTTTTAAGCAAGCATGAAGTATGAACAACTTCCAAGGCAAACTACAAACCCTAAGATGAAATTTTTATTTTCTTTTGAAACATGTAAACACAACTAAGACTCACTTTGCAAGAAGACAAACCACTTCACACAAACCAAAACCTAAATGCCATGAAGATGCAAAACTTCTAAATGAAAAAAGACAAGAAAAGACAAATTCTTATATTAGAAAATTTTCTTTTTAGAGAATGAATGAAAAACAACAAACCAAAAAGAAAGTGACCTACAAAGAAACAACCTATCCTTTCTTTTTGCTACTAAAGCAAGGAAGCAACCAAAGTGATAAAGAAACCTAAACAATAAAATATTTCTCCTTTTGCTTGTAAAACAAGAAGGAAAGAATGAAGAGAGATGAACCTTGGTAAAGAATCTTTGATTCTCAGTTATGAATGCAAAGAATAGTCAAGAAATCAAGAAACCTAAGCATAACACTTCTCTTTCAACTTTGCAATCAGGAAAACGACCAAGGAAACCTAGAAAGGAAAAAAAAATATTCTTTAGTTACACAAACAAAAAGAAACTTCAACCAAACTTCAAAGATCAGTAAATACCTTCGAGACAAACATAGGAATCTGAAAAAGAAACCACATAAGAAAGAACGGGGCCAAAAGAAGGCTGGAAGGCGGAAAAAAACACTTTCCAAGATTCATACACTATTGTTGTTTTAACAACTAGTGTATGTATGCTATTGTTGCTTGAGAAAGATGCATATATGTGCAAATCTTGATCAGACAACTAGCGTATTGTTCATTTTTGCCAAAAAAGAATTTTAGAAGGTGGAAAAACTACTTCTGAGGAGGCATATGATATTTTTGCTTGAGAAACTAATGTATGTACACAATTGTTGCTTCATAAATAAGTGTATCTACGCATATTATGATCAAGAAACTAGCATATACAGTTTAGTTTTGCAAAAAAAATTAAAAAATGGTTGAACCAACACCCTAAACCTATTCCTTCATGTCTAAAAAGAACTCAAAAGACTGAAAACAAAAGTAGATTAAGTGATAAAATCCTACAAGCAATAAAAACAACCCTAAGGAGACCAACTCACTAAGTTATCCCTATTGGAGTCGCCAAGTCTATTATAGAATTTTTTATCCTATGACTAGATGTTATAAACCTAAATTGCACCACACATGCAGACCTTCCATGAGGCCATCTTACTTACTATTTTTGCCAAACCAATACAGAATAACTCTTCTTAAAAACACATTTTTTGAAGATGTACACGCCCTACGCCACTACTGCCCGCGTATGTATGCTAGTTGCACCTCTACTGCCCACGTGTGTACGCTAGCTACGTCATTACATCCCGCGTATACCCACAAAAGTTGCAAAAAATAAAAAGTTGAAAGAGATTCGTTGAGATTACGGGCTATTGGGTAGTTTCCCAACCAATTGACCGCTTATAGACCGTCACCCAACTGAATAACCATCTTTTTGTCATATAAAAAGAGGTGTTGGGGTCTCATTCTAAGGATAAACATAGCTACAGTGAAACTCTGCCCATTTCACTTTCCCCCCTTTCCCCAAGAATTTGCAACCACATTGTGAGTTTTGAGCCAGAATTCCCTATTCTTTCCTTTTTCCTCATCCATAAGCCTATGCCCATTCTCTAGAGAGAAGTGTGAGAGAATAAGGATACGTGGAAGAAGTTGGAGCTTGGTGAAGAGGATCCCAGGACCGAGTTTGAGGAGCAGTCGCCTATCTCATTTTGTAAGTAACTCTATGAGATTAATATAAAGAAGCACTTTTTTCGTCCATCCATATGATGTGTTCAATCTTCATGTTTGATTTACATTTTGTTATGACATATAACCTACTAATTCATATATAGAATGCATGTTCGTAGTTTCTTGTTTGTCTTTTGGTGAATGCAGGTCATCCTTGGGAGGAGATTTGCAGTCAAGAAGCGACCGAACGCATAGGGATCGACATCGGACGCGGAGTTTAAGGTAAGACTACTGGATCTCTATACTTTGTACTTTATGCATGAATGTGGGGTGTTGTCGGGATAGTTGTTAAAAGTAGGAGACTTTAGATAGTTAGCTCTGTCTACACTTTAGAACCCTAGTGTAGTCCGTAGGGGGGTTTTCCCACTATAGCAGAATTGGCGACCATACTGGGGAACCTCTAGGGTTTTTAGGGGATCTTTTTGGGTGTCTTAATTGGTTTAATTATCTCTTTGAGTTCTCTGTAAGTTACTGAGTCTTTAAGGGATTATGGTCTGCCATACCAGTACTCCCTGCCTTGTCATCTTTGACTGTTGGTTTTCTTGTTTGGGAAGTTACAGAGGTGTACACGACATGTAGTGGGTATGCCCACGTACATACGCGCCCTACCTTTGGACAGACCGTGTACATACGCAGGCTGCTTAGGTATCAGTTGTGTGCCTGTGTCAGGAAACCTTTTTTCTCAAGAAGAGGCAGTCATCATTTTCCCTAATTGAAGTCTGACTTCTCAGGGGTTTCTTGATTTAGTCCTGGTCTCTATAGTTACAGTCTTTGAGCCTAGGTTTGACGTCAATTTCTTTATCTTTTAATGATTTCTTGTGTTTTCGTTGAAAGGGTTTTTCTTTGATGAGTCTGTGAGTCTTTTCTGTTTTAGCCTTTGTGGTTATTTCAGTGACTCCTTGCGATCCGTAGTAGACCTGAAGTCAGTTTCTTGGGTCTTTTCTTGTCTTTACTTTTCCCTTTTACTTGCTTTAGAAGAAAAGAAAAGAATTCATTTTCAAGTTTCTTATTTTTGAAGCATATATAAAAAAAAAAGATTTCAGTTTCTTGTTTGGTTAAGTAGTTAGGTTAGTTGTTTTTACTTGTCAAGAAKAAGAGTTCTTTCTTAAGTTMTTTACTAAATACTTAGGACTTTAAGTAGCTCGTAGTYGAGCGAAATTCAGTTTTGAGTTTTTCTTTTAAAAAGATCTTAGAAAGAAAAGTTAGTTAGAAAAGTTGGTTAAAGAGTTTTCAATTTGCAAATCTTTGTTTGTTGAAGAAGAAGTAATTTTGTTTCTAGCATTTGTTCTTCTCTTTCGTCTCTTTACAAACACCATCAGTTTCATTTCCGTTCCTTTGAATTAAGATAAACCACCAAAAAATAACGCTTAATTAAAATTAATCAGACTTTCATGTTTGTAGGTTCCATCAACTAGATTAGGCTAGAGCCTTGATTTAGGTTGGAGAGGAAACTCTTCAAGGCTATAAAACAAACATAGGATTATGTGCTAGGGAGTGAAAAAGTCCAGTAACATGGAAATTATCCGGGACCCCCCTCTAACACAGGGGTTAAACACGAGGTCATGTGCAGAAAGGTAGCGGAGATAACCCCTCCAAATTTGGACCAATCGTAGCAGAGGAACGCATATAGAGGACTTATCTTGGGATTACATTGATCGCATTTGCCATGGAGCTTCGTGGATCTCGAATCCGTTTGAGGTCCTCAGTCGTCTTCCGTAACACTTTCTTTCGATACCCTCGATAGGTTTCAGGCTTGATACCCTGCTCATTTCGGTCCACCCGACTGTCGACTGTACCCGCCTGGTAGTTGTTCACGAGCTGGCAACCTAGTTGCCTTTGATTTTAGGGACTTACATAGGTGACTGCGGGGGTATACCATAGTACCTAGGGTAGACATCAGGCCACGCTTTGTAGAGTATACCTGGAGGGTGCTTCTGTGTTCGAGTTGCACTTGCACCGGTAAGTTGCTCTAGTGTTGGTTGTTGTAATTGTTCTTCCAACTAGTAATAGTGGTTTTATTGTACATCTCATAGGAACTTTTTCTAGTGCGTGTTTTGGTCTTCAACGTTAGAAATCCCTATTGTGTCATTGATCTTCTCCCACAGTGGAAGATCAAGAGCTTCGTCAGTCGCGAAGGCTTTTGGGCCTGCCACCGGTCAGCTTGGAACCACCACCGCCACCACGAAGGCAAAGACTAGACCAACAAGGGTCTTTTGAGGCGACTGGGCCACATGAAACTATACCTGAGCCATCTCCGAGAGGAGAAAATTCATTCCCAGAGGGATCAACTATTTATGACCTTGGAGGGGAAGCTCTCAGTCCATATAACTCCCTGATCACTGACTTGTCAGTGCCACTTCTGATACATCTTGCCCCTCCAAGGGTAACGCATCACGAGCGTCAGATAATCCTGCAAGCAGCAATGGAATAAAATGTTGCTACTTCATCAAAGAGTCCTCATACTCCCTCTACGGCTGCCACAATCGGGGGTGTTCTGCCTCCTAACTCACCTTCGCAGGTTTGGGACATTATGGTCTCGACCTCCTCTACCTCGGGTAGTAGTTCGATTTCTTCCATGGCGGCGATCACAGCACCATTTACGCAGAGTCTGACAGGCCCTCCATTTTCGTACGGGATGCCCAACTTTGACACGAACTCGATCTTTTCCTACTCCACCCTACAGACTTTGGGTCTAGGGGCAGGGATCTCTAACGCTCCTCTGCAAGGGTCCATGGGGGGCACCTCAGCCCCGTATAATGTTTTCCCTTACGGCGGGGGTCATATACCTCCATCGTCCCCCTCACTTGGTGGTGCTTCTCAATATCCCTCCTGGCCGAACATGAATCACAACTCGTTCAGAGCAGGTAGTCAAGGACCTTCTTCTAGTACCACACTAGTGGGTTCTTTGTCATTCTCTTTGTTCATCACGTTTGGTAACAATGCATTCTCATCAGCTGCCATCTCGGTCGGGGGAAACCCTGGTTTCAGATCACAAAATCCTGCGCATGGTATTATTCTTGCACAAGGGGCAAAGACTTCTCAAGGACCTTGGAATCTGTGGCAGGGATCAGTTCCCTTGTCGGGGATCTCGACCAGTGGCAAACCCTTCCATGGTCAATGGAACCCCGGGAAAGGCTCAGTACCTATGCCCGTAGGATCGGCAGGGGGCAACCATTTCCAGAACCTTTGGAACACAACGTCGGGAGCAACGTCCTATTATAGGAGTCAGTCGATGACATCTCAACCAGTGCAGTATCTGGATGCTAGCCTAGGCCATGGTTTTTACTAGAACCCGAGCCATCAACCTAACTTTTCCTAGCAACCTAGTACCAACCAAATCCCAGGCTCCTATCCTCCTGTACATACTCAACAACCTAAGCTATTGTTTCTAGCAACTTTTCATTTTCCAGACTTGTCAAGATTATTGAATGACCCAATCTGTCACGATCCACGTTGGCCACCAATGTCGACCAAGTTGCCCTCGGACATTCCAAAGTTCGAAGGCAAGCCTAACGAAGATCCAGGCAATCATGTGACCACATTTCACCTATGGTGCTCATCCAATTCTTTGAAGGACGACTCCGTCCAGTTGCGTTTGTTTCAACGCACTCTAATTGTGAGTGCTGCAAAATGGTACATCGAGCTCGACTGCTCAAGATACTCTATGTTGTCATCCTAATACACACTTGCTAACGTGAGCTAAGTCCAACTCACTTAGTGTGTCCTCGGAGACATAATGTCTAGGTTCCCAGTCCACACTGTCACCTTTACTGGAACCTCTTCCTTCTAGGCTTACTCCTAGGGAAGCCAAGAGGGGTAGTCCCTAGTTACTAGATTGATTTTAGTTTTAAGGTTCTAGGAGTTAGTTTTAATTTGTTAAAGGCTAAAGGGGAAAACTAGCCTAAGATGTTGAAGCAGCAATGCAAAGTGCAAATCTAATCTAAATGTAAATCAACCCTTTCCCTAAGTCAACTAAGACTAGTGCCTAATGTTGGGCAATGGGGTCAACTATGTTTGAGGGTGGTTTATTACAAAATGTTTACAAATTAAATAAGTTAAGCTACCCACAAACCCAAGGTTACAATTACTTACAAAAGAATCACAAGTGTTCCAAGGTTTACAAACACAAATAGATACAAAGATACACAAGATACAACAAGATGTAAGTGAGATCAACACAT
>SNQJ01S0210865.1:0-15953 GCA_010110895.2 Picea sitchensis | reverse complement strand
ATAACAGAGAACACTTGTTCTCCCTAGCACCACCCTGCCACCCTTGTTTCTCTGGCTGCAACCAGATGGAAGCAACAACTTCCTGTGTTCAAGCTCCCACTTGAACCTCTGAGGAAAAGAGTCCTCCCGAGCACCTCCCAACCTCCCTAAAATATCAAATAATGAATACACAGACAATCTCCCAGATAAATCAATTCTTACCTTCCTTTCTATGTTCTGTAAGTCTGATCTGTTCTGCTATTCTGCTCTTCGTTTTCTCTTGCTCTGTTATTCTCCTCTACGTTCCATTTCACTCTGCACATATGCTTCCTTTCCTCCCATGCATCCTCTTCTGTATTCTTCCTTACAGTTTCACTCCTTTCCTCATCAGAACAGCTAACCGGACACAGTCTGTTTCGTCTTCTTTTATACACACGGACACAACGTTTCAACTTCCCAACTCCTGGGAGAAACTGACGACAATTGTTCAACCAACTGAAACGCCAATTGATCGACAACTAATTTGCAATCAAGAGTTTGTTTCACTAACGGATTTGTAACTGAAAGAGCTAATGTGTGAGAAAGAACAGCAACCCTTCGATCACATTCAAACCTTATCCGCATCGTTGGATAATCTTCATTATTCTTTCCCTTTAAATCGGGTTTCAGCACTTTCATACGCTAGCCCTCCTGAGCTTAGCTCCCGGTCAACGTGATCGTCACTCCCTGACCACAACCTTACCCCGTCAGGGCTATAGGGTTTGTGATGCCTCAATGCATACACCCGCGTGATTCCCGATCATTCAAATCTCGACGCTCCCTTCATACGCTAGCCCTGCTGGCTATAGACCTTGGCCCATATGACTGTCAACATATGACCTCGGTCAACCCTCTCATCAGGGTTTCGGCTTTTCTAATGCTCAAAGATCTTGTCAAAACCAAAACCCAATCTCCGACATTCCGTAATGAAACCAAATCAACGATCCAGATTATTTCTAGATCAGACGGTTCATATTAAGTCGGTAATTTACTCATCGCGAAATCGGAATTCCCGTTGCATTGTGTTCTTTTCCTTTTGAATTCGCGATCCCCGAAACTCCGATACGGGCTGTGATCAACGGTCCTGATGTGATCTTAACTCAACGGTTGCGATTGAATCGCAATATCACGTTTCACGATTTCGGAGTTTCTGTTGCAGTGTGTTCTTGACATTTCAAAGTCACGATCCCCAACCCCGATACTCCACTGTCGTCACACGTGGTTTGACACGTGTTACATACTGCCACGTGTCACTTTGATTCGTGACTTACATGTGCTTGAAGTGTTGAATCTGCCTGACACCTGTCATTACCTAGTTGTGCCACGTGTCCCTAGTTGACGTGGTCTGCTGTCGTGAGTTGAATCGACGATCTAGATCACATGTTGATCTGACGGTTCAGGTTCAGTCGGGATTTCTTTCATCGCGATTTCGGGGTTTCTGTTTTAATTGTTCATGGGACTCGTGAAACTTCGATTCCCGATTCTCCGATGAAGCCTCCTGTCGAGCTTCTCCCGGTGACGCCCGATCGCTGCCACGCGTCCACACGAATGGACAGTCCAGATCCCATCGGGATTTCGTGACTGTTGTTGTCCCAATGCACACGACCTTGAGAACTCCGATTTCCCGATGACAAATATCCCGATGCCTGTCGGGACTTCTCTCCTCTTGTTCATAGGGACTTATCCTCCATGCAACTTCCGTAGATCCGACGGCTGTCGGCGACCCTGCACCAAATCTAACGGCTCTTGCTACGTTCGATTACTCACTTCTTTCGATCATTCACCTCTCTAAACTTGTCTTTTGTTTGCCTGTCATCTTCAATGTTGCCATCAATGACAAGCATTCATTGTCTCTTCACTGAATTTGCTAATAGTTTCTATCCTACTTATGCTAAAAAATGAAAACTTTGTTAGGCATCTTCAAGAAAAGAGAATAAACTTGTTTTTCCACTACAAGTGGTTGAAGTGAAAGGTCCATTTGAAAAACGAGGTCTTGATATAATTGGGGAGATTAATCCCAATTACTCACACCTTCACAAATATATTTTAACTTCTATATACTATTTTACAAGATGTACTTGCTATGGGGAAAATACCACTAATCTAGGTCTAGCGACTAGGCAAAGCCTTGACACCCTAAAAGACAGAAAATATTATATTCTACCACAAACCAAACACTACGATAATTAAGGGAATAGAAAGAAGATAGAAACGTGTACTTTAAGTCCTTAAGACCAACATCGATCCCTTCCAATTGTTGTATGTTCCAAGACTGCATGCCTCTTCCCAAAGATGGTCTGAAACAATGTTATAGAACAAACTATGACATCATATGATTAATTATCAAGATTATATAAAGAGTTATTTATTCATGAAAAGATTCATAAACACAAACACATAGACATAAATATATGGGACAACAATTTTTTCTCTTTTATTAATAACAAAATAAGAAGTTACAACCTAAATTTTGTTGGTGTCGCTCCATGAACCTCGCATGGGTTCCTCTACTTTGTCTCCAAGTGCATTATTCCCAATACTATCCTCACCACCAACAAGCCAATATAAGGAAAAGGGATGGGTGATATAAGGAGGATGGATGGAAGAGAATGTTGAGGATGAAACTCATAGCAGAATGCAGAAAGCTTGGAATACAAGGGAGAAAATTTGGTAGAGTTCTCTTGTCTCTAGTTTGATATCTCAAAATGACCCCCCTAGGGCCCTTTTTATATTACAAAATGGTGGTTAATTCGTTTTCAAAAGGGTACAGGAGGTAAAATGGTTGCAAAACCTAATATAGCCCATAAACTCTGCCAGAAAGCGTGGATTTAATATTTTTTTGCAACTTTTTAGAGTACACGTGTGCTTTTAGTTATGTAGAAAGCATATGTATGTGGGTTGTTAGGAATGCAGATAGCATATGTACACACTCTTCCTATGCATCGTGGTGTGCATGCCATACAAAAACTTGTTTTTTGAGAAGAAATCTAGCAAAAATGGTTGGCAGATGTATGAATGAGTAGGCATATATCAAAGATGCATAGTAGTGGAATTTTGAGTTATAAAAGATGCCCCCTAATGTGTGAGGTCATAAGAGAAACTGATGACCAAAATACACTACAACATATTTAATAAAGTGGGAAATAACTGGAGTCGAGTAAGCCCAATCGAGTATCTGTGAGCGCATCATCTGCAATAAGATAATTATAATCACCAAGGCAAGCATTCCCATGCTCGAGACAAGCTAAGCATGGTTTCCAATCAAGTACACTACAAATACATGTCATATATATAGTGATCATGGCTACATGACCAATGTGTATGCCAATATAAAGTGTAGCCATGAATAATACACAGTGGATCTACATCTCAAAATCATTGTAAGATATACAATATTATATGAATCTTCAAGAGGCATTAATGTCTGTGGCTAGAGATGATAGTTTCATAACTCAAGCAATAGCTTCAAGATATTCAAAACTTAGGTAGAGTATAATAGGAGCATAAGATTCACTACACTGAGGTATTCGACATGTTTTCATGGAAAGAGTGGAGGACTTCAATCATCAGGCACCGAACTTCATTGATTATGAATGTGAACTTGACAGGACTCTCGGGATGGCTGACTCGTGAAGGTGAAGAGACTTATCGTAGAATGGCTGACTCACGTTTCAATACTTCCCCTTGGACAAGAGCATGATATATGAAAATACTCAGGAAACATGTTATTGACATAATTCTATGGAATGGGGGGCACCACAAACTCTCCATGTGTTTAGAAGAGTAACCAAATGGAGGAGGACACAACTCTATGTAACGAGAACAACTTCCTAAGTCCATACTAGATCCCAATGCTTGCAGAAAAAATGGAAGGATGTGCTCTGTCCAAGGGTGACTAGATTGCTTCCAACAAAAGAGAATGTTTCCCCGTCCCCTCTTTTTGGAATATTTGAATTTTTTTTTTCATATTTTTAACGAGATTGAAAAAGAATAAAATAACACTACATTACAAAGGAGGAACTAGTGTTGCAGGAAAGAAAACTAGTTCCAAGTGCATGGATCATATTTATTCTCAGTAAAAGGAGAAATGTGCAGGATAAGGACACTCGGGAAAATTCCTCCATGGATCAGGGTTTTATAACATAAAGGAAAAAATGTTGCAAAGCCTACTCCTATAGAATTCTCTAAAAGTTTAGCAACAACAGAATGGAACTGACATTAGGCCAAATATGCAAGAGTGAAACATGCAATGTGATTTGTGGATTGACACATTGAGCCTCCTTCAATGTAAAGTTTTATGAGCCCATAGAAGGTAAGCTCGGTGGTTTTTCACATATAGAGAATCTAAAAAACCCAAAAAAAGAAGACTCCAAAGTGGTCTTTTTCATAAATTTAGTCTTGAGGTCCCGAAAAAAGAATAAAATCAAATCAAGGAGAACTCTTCTGGTCACTAGGGCTAGAGTATTTTTTTTTTGTACATAGTCCAACCAGTCTGGAAAAGGGTTAAATTTATACCGAAAGGACGTCTCTTCAAAACCATTTTAATGAGTGTGACAGAGACAAGATCACTCGACTATCTTTTCAATTTTAAGGAGTATGAAAAGAGCTTAAATATGGACTCCCTCGTTCTTTTTTGTAAATATAGTCCCCTAAGGCCGAAAAAGTATAAAACATTACCTAGGAGAACTCTCCCGACAAGACATGTCTCTCGAGGTGTACCTTTTTCCTGGGAAATCTATTGGCCGGAAAAAGGGTTAAACTTATGCCAAACAGATGTTCCTTCTAGATCGATTAACGAGTATGAAAGAAACATGGTCACTCGATAATCTTTTCTTGTTTAGGGAGTCTAAAAACGAATTAAAGAAGACTCCAAGGGGTTTTCTTTTTCGTAAATAATCTCCAAGGCTCGAAAAAGTGATAAACCAAAACTAGGGGGAATGGCCCTTTTTTGCAAAATTAGTCCCTCGGGCCAGAAAAGGTTTAAACTTACACCTAAGAATACTCTCCTAGTGAACCGAAGCTCCTAGGGCATAGATTTTTCATAAAATTAGCTATCTGGACCGAAAAAAGGGTAAACTATCACCAAATAGATGTTCCTTTGAATTTCCCTTTGACGAGCGTGAAGGGAAACAAGATCACTCGGCAATATTTTCAATTTTAGGGAGTCTAAAAAGAGCTTAAAGAAGACTCGAGGGGGGCTCCTTTTCGTATGTAATCCAAACGAGGCCAAAAAGGATAAATTATCTCTCGCTAGATGTCACTTTCATATTTTAAGTGAGCTTGAAAGAATACAAATCATGCTCTAGAGGAGTCCCATGGGTATATGCTAGAAAAAGATGAAGAAGAAGAGTGGGGCTTCAACATAAAGTCATTGCGGGACTAAAAGGATTTCCAAGCATATAGGAAACTAACAACATGGACACCAAAATGCAATACAAGGATCTACCTAGGGCATCCATGGAGGAAAAGGCTCTACCACTGATTCGGATTTATGAGTAGAATGAAAGGAATAGAGACTGAATACAATAACACAGAGATATGGAGAACAACAAAATATATCCAGTGAACAATAAATTATATTGAATAAATAAAATAGGTTGAAACTGTAAAACTACAGAACTGAAAAACAACTTGCTCGAATGGTGGTAGCTATCTCTGAGAAGAGATGTGGTTGTTATGCACATTCGTCTGAGAAGAATGATTACAATGAGGCTCCAAAAGCCTTTCTGACATTACTCATGAATGAAAAACCCCTAGAAATCCAAAAACATAACCCTAGGATATGAAATGCCAAACATTATGTGGGCCTCGATGGGTAAGTTGGTACCTCAACTTCTCGGGGTCGTAACTTTTACATACGACCTTCATTTTAGGTGCGTGATAGCCCGTTGGAAAGGTATTTTTGAGAGCTACACATTATTCCATCAAACTCTGACTCAATCTACAATTTGATTGTGGCAAGCCAAAAAAACATTGTTTAGTGCCCCAAAATGTCCCTGGAAGTACATAAAGATGTACTAACATGAAAACTTTCAAAATAAGTTAGTTGGATTAGGTGGGAGACCACCAATATCCACCTGGAAGTTGTGTAAGGCTTCAGAAAACATCGAAAGTGTAGAAACCACAATTACAAAGAATTACAGAAGAACATGTTGAACTAACAACTGTCAAGAAGAGCCAGTTGGAATAGGTGGGTGCCCACCAATATCCACCTAGATCAGTCCTCGCCCCTTAGGAAGAAATGGTCTCCATTGTGTTGAGTGCCCCCATCATGTGAGGAAACTTCTGTTGAATTTAGCCCCAGGTGAGCCACTACCCTTGGTGTAGGAGTTTCCCTGCCTCGACAACCTAATAGAGTTGTATCCTCTCCTAGTGAGTGCCATTGACCTGTGTGTCCACTATCTGATCAGTGGATGCATGTTCCATGCAGTCATGGTTGAGATCTTTTGGTGTCAATTGTTCTGCGATCTTTAAGGTGTCCAATAATGGTGGAAAATATGGCCAAAGGAGGTCCACATTGAACATTGGGTGTTGAATTACTGAGAGGGGGGGTGAATCAGTAATAGAGAAATTTAATCCTTTTTCACCATAAAATGCAAGTGTTATATCAATGTAGCATTATCATCCAATTGTAGTAGAGTAAATAAACAATCAACTAATGAGAAATCACACACATACACATTACATCAACTAAATAAACAATCAACTAATGTTTTTTCTTATATGTCTTTAAGAATTACATTCATTGGAAGCACCAACTTCCTTTGTCTTCCAGCTGCAACTGGAAGGAGGCTCCAACCCCCTAGTTTCTCAGGCTACAACCTGAGGGAAGCTCCAACTCCCAAATTCTCTGGCTACAACTAGAAGGAGGCTACAACCCCCTAGTTTTTCAAGCTACAACCTGAAGGAAGATCCAACTCCCCAATTCTCTAGCTATAACTAGAAGGAGGCTACAACCCCCTATGTTCTCCAGCTACAACTGAAAGGTGGCTACAACCACCTATCATTGCCCCATCCAACCGCCCTAAAATACAAATTTCAAATGTAGACAACCTGTCACTATCACTGAATCAACCATTGTCGTTGTCAACCTGTACCAATAACCTATAAAAACCTGTACCAATCAACCTTGCATCAACCTGTATCATAAACAAGTGCATCAACCATGTACTAAACCTGTACAAATAACCTGTCACAATAACCTGTCCAAACAACCTATCACGACAACCTGTCTCATCAATTTTATCAACCAAATTAGATTTACTCACCAATATCAATCACCAAGACAAATCTCAACCATATGCACAATATCACCAAGATGTGCATCAACCAAGCATATCACAACAACTCACAATCATCACCAAGATCAATATGTGCTTCTAATAATATACCAATACAAGTATGCTACATCATCCATAAACCATGTGTAAACATTACTACTAACAAGTGCCCAACGATACACCTCTTGTATGTTTCAACTCATCTACTACTTGTCTCAACCATGTACCCAACATGTACCTCAACCATATACCAACGACATACACCAATATAACCATCAAAATTTATCTAACAATTCATTACTCTAATCATAAACCAAATATCATAAACCCTTACATCAAACCATGTGCCACAACCTCATTGTTATGTATCCTCAAGCTAAACCAACAACTTCAGCAACACGTCACAACCAAAAGACCAATACCCATATGCCAAATACCAACAAAAAAATACCAATTGTATCCCTCAACAAATTTGGTATATGCAGCAATACAGAACATCCAATACCATATCAAGAGATAAACCCTAGCTCACAAAACATACCTCAAACAAGATGTGCCATATCTCTCATAAATAGACCCCAACCATATTGTTTCCACGAATTTTCTGCCGAACTTTTTCTACCACAATTTTTCTGTCGCACTTTTTCTGTCGTGATTTTTCTGTCGCACTTTTTCTGTCGTCCGCGACTTTTCTACCACAATTTTCCGTCGTGACTTTTCCGTCGGATTTTTCTCACCGTGACTTTTCCATCGCGGATTTTTCTGTCGACTCTTTTTTTGCCATCATTTTTCACCGCATTTTTTGTCGCGACCCTTTATAACCGCACTTTTCTTCAAGACTTTTTCTGCCACTATTTTTTAGTCGCACTTTTTCTGCCATGATTTTTCTGCTTTGATTTTTCTACCACACTTTTCTGGCCACACTTTTCCTAACGCGACTTTTTCTACCCAAGACTTTTCCCACCGTGACTTTTTCTCTCACCGCAATTTTCTCTATCAATACCCACTAAATAACCTTTCTCACAAAATAGATATTCAATGATATTCAAGTGTGTTTTGAATTAGATACCCTTGCCCTTTTATTTATACTTTATGTAGTTTCCATAGTTACCTCAACCATCTTAACCCGCTCTTATTTTAGGGTTAAATCACTTATAACCACTTTGTCCACTTAACTTAACCCAGCCTATACTAGTCAAAGTGTTCTCCATTAACTTTATTATTTAAATAATTTCTTTTGCATCCCTCTTTGACTTATAGTACACTCATCACTTCACTTATTATTTAAATAATTTCCTCTTTGCAAAAACTTTGACTACTTTTGACCTTTTAGCTTCTATATGACTCTCATGAGGGTTCTCCAACTTCACATGGCCATAACTCTAACCGTGAGGGACTTATGTGACATTCCACATACCAATTTAAATAATGGTACGACATTTACTATCCATCTAGAATAGGATTACCCAGAAATACTTCAAAACTCATACCATTATCCATCAAACAAAAATTGGGTCCATTACCCAAAACCTTTTGTAGCAGCTACCGGAATTTCTTCAAGGGTTGAAATCAATGAAAACCAATTGAATTAATCAACAATCTCCCCCTTTGGAATTTATGGAAACACTCTGATGCAATATTGAAGTCATTTCATGCAATACTGAAGTCATATCACTCATGCTCTTCATGTTACCATCTTTCCCCCTGGAACCATGCCTCTGTTCTCTGCATCTAACAAATCTCTCCCCCTTTGTCATCAATGACAAAGGTGTATTTCCATCTGGTGCTACTCCCCCTAACCAAATTGTTCTTGGGGATACTCCCCCTGACTGAAGTCTTCCTAAAACTGATCTCCCGACCTGAAATGTCCCCTTTATGGTGCTTCCTCATGTAAATCTAAGATATATAAGATAAGCATTCAAAAGCATTCATTTTGGAGTAGAAATTACTCTAAGTCTCTGGCGAAGATACTCAAAGGCTTCCCATGGAAGCGGTTTTGTAAAGATGTCTTCCACTTGTTCTTTTGTGCCCACATATTCAACTCTGATGTTCTTCTCTGCAACCTATTCCCATAGAAAGTGATACTTGATTGGAATGTGCTTCATCTTGGAGTGCATCGCCGGGTTCTTTGATATACTGATGGAGATTTTATTATCACGATAGATTGGAATGGGCTCATCATACTCAACTAGTATATCTGTCAGAGTTTTTTTCATCCATAGAACATATGTTGTTGTTGCAATATGTTTTTCTTCGGCTGTAGATAAGGATACTTATGATTGTTTCTTGCTTATCCATGATACTAAACACTCACCCAAGTAGAATGTTGCTCCACTACTGCTTTGTCGGTCATCGATGCAACCTGCCCAATCTACATCTGTGTAGGAAATAAGTGATAACTATTTTCCTTTTGGATACCATAATCCAAACTCTTTTGTTCCTTTGAGATATCTGAAAATCCTCTTCACTGCTACGACATGTGATTCCTTTGGTGATGCTTGAAATTGTGCCACTTGTCCAACTGCCTGCATTACAATTGTTCTGTATGATGTCACATATAGTAAGCTACCAATCATTGACCTATATTTCCTCTGGTCTATAGACTTTGAATCATCATATTTTCTCAACTTGCAACTGGTTTGCATAGGAGTGGTAATTGGTTTGCAATGTTTCATTCCAGACCTCTTTAGAATTTCTCTGATATACTTAGTTTGAGAAATAAAAATTCCTTGGTTGCTTTGGCATATATGAAGACCCAGAAAGAAGGATAGTTCTCCGAGTAATGAAATTTCAAATTCATCTTGCATATCCTTTACAAATTTTTGGCTTTACCTGTCATCATTGCTTCTAAAAATAATAATAATCAACATAAACTTCAATTAATAAAATACTATCTTGAGTTACCTTGATGTATAGGTTGATGTCTGCACTTCCTTTTCTGAACCCTTCATGTTGTAGATATTTATCTAGTCTAGAGTACAATGCTCTAGGAGCCTATTTTAGACCATACAAGGCCTTCTTCAATTTGCACACGTAATCTATGTTCTCTGACAATTGAAATCCTTCTGGTTGTTCGATGTATAATTTTTCTTCAAGTTCTACTTATTCTTCATAAAGTTGTTCCATTGATTCATTTTCTTCTTCCTTTAATTCTTGTCCACATGTTTCATCAATTGTTACATTGATGTTGTCCACAACTTTGTTCAACCTCAGATTGTAACACTTGTATGCTTTCCTTGTACTTGGGTAACCAACAAGTACTCCTTTGTCCACACGAGAGTCAAACTTTCCCATTCTTCCATTTTATGTTTTGATGTAGCATTTGCTTTCAAATACTCTGAAGTGCTTCACATTTGTTGGGATTCCTTTCCATAACTCGTAGGAAGTTTTGTCATTGTTTTTTCTGAGAATTACTCTATTTTGAATGTGAACTATTGTATGCATTGCATGTGTCCAAAAATTACCTATCAATTTTGAATCCATTAGCATTGTTCTATCCATTTCCTGTGGAATTATCATCCATTATGATAATGTTCCTTTGTCTCTGAACCACTCTCCAAACCAATCTATGAATCCATGTTCTCATCCACTGTCATATATCTGTCCAAACCTGTTAAGTGTTCTTATGAATCCATCTCTGTCCATACTGTCAAGGACTCTACTACACATTGTCCATAATTTTGGTCCATTTATCATTGTACTATCATGAAGTATTCACTACTACAACTGGTTGTACTTCTACTAACTAACTGCTCTAGATCTATGTATTCAAAATCTACAAGTTTCTCGAAGGATGGTTTTTGGTTTGTCACAGTTATCACATAGACTGCCCCTGTCTAATATTCATGTTACATGGGAGTCTCTAAGCCAGATGGCTGAGAACAATTCCTACTTTGATGTGTATTCATCATCATCTTCATTGGTAGATTCATCATCTCTCTGAGCTCTGACTTTTTTCTTTCTGTATGTGGATTCATCTTTCACTACAATGCTTGAAAGTACAATCTCTTGAACCTGTTCCTTATTTACCTGTCCTTATTTTCTTTCAGTTGTTCTCCAAACTTTTTTGTATCTGACATCTTTCTTTTTCTCTGTAGAATTTTCTTCATCTCGTTTTATTTCCAATCTTGTGATCTCTGGGACCTGGTCTTTGTTCACATGTTCTTCATGTTTTCTTATCCATACTTTCTTACATCTGATATTAGTTTTCTCTTTCATGGAAGTATCAATCATGCTTATACAATCACTAGCTATGTGTCCATAGTTATGACATTTGTAACATTCAATGTTACGTGGGGCCACATAGGAATTTATTTCTTGAACATTTGTTTTATAATCCCTCTAATCTGCAACCTTATGTCCAAAGTTAGTACAATAAAAATAATGACCATAAAAGAAATTTGCATACCTGGGAGTGAAAGATCTTCTTTGTGGCATAGTCCTTCTGATTTTTTTCCTTGACCGATCATGATCATGATTGAAGCTTCTATGTGGCTTGAACATGGATAGTATTCTTGAAGATGTATCTTCAATAGTTTTCTTAGATTCTGGTTGACCATGATTCCTTCCTTTGAGTACTTCTTCATAACTCTTTCTATTTTCTTCATTCTTCTTTTCTAGCAACCTAGAATGCTTCTCTTCATTCTCTATAACTAATGTGGATGTTTCTAACTCTTCAACATTCTTGTTGAGCTTGACGATTTTACTTCTCAATGTGACAACTTATTCTTCAAGCTTCTCAACCTCTTATTCTTTCTTCATTATCTGAGACTTCATGACTTCTTCTATTCTTTTCGCTTCTTCAAGATGAATTTTTAATGTGATTATTTCTTCTTCAAGTCCTTTCTCTTATTGACCAAACTCTAACTCAAGTTTCTTTAGATCGTTAGTTATTTCCTTAAGATGATATGTCAATATCTTCTCTCTCATTTCTGCTTCTTCCTTCTGTGATTCTATGTTAGCTTACAAATACTGCTTTTGATATTCAAGATTTTCTTCGATCTTTATGGCTTCTTCTAGATGAGTTCTTGATGCAGGATAATTCTTCGAGGTTTATAATACCTAGGGGTCTTATCACAGATTTACTAAAGGGAGTGGTTTCCCTTAATTATTTTGTTTATTTTCTTAAGTTTAGATTTGAGTTCTAAAGAGATTTAAATCTAATTTAGTTATTTTAGAAGATCTCGTGAGTTGTAGAGATCTTAGGGATGAGTGAGTAATCCTAGGAAGAGTGAGGATTTTGTGGATCTAAAATATCTTATGAGATTTTTAAGGAGGTTTTTGTGGATCTAAACCAAAATCTGGTATTAGAATCCTTTTCTTTAAAAAAGGTAATTTGGAGAGCAATAGAGGTTGGTTGGTTGAGTGGGATTGTGAGAGAGAATCGAAAGGATTTGGAAAACTAAAAATTGAATAGATGGGAGTGAGAGAGTGTGTATGTTTATTTAGTTCGATTACGACCAGAAGACCATCAAAGGATAAATGAGGTGAAATAGGTCTCGATGGGTTGAATATAAGTTCTGTATAATTTTTATGTATAGATTGGTGTGAAAATTAATGAATAGAGGACATAAAAACATTGAGTTTTGTGTATTCAATTTATATTAAGATGTTTGGTTTGTGTATTAGTCATTGGATATCTCTGAGTAATGGAAACACAGGGTTAAAGAATCTAACAACGAAAAATCTACAATGGATCGTTAATTTTGTCTATATTAAGGTTTTGTATTTTCTAAAATAATAGTGAAATGTTTTTCTTTTACAATTATCTTGTATGCAAATGTGTGGAAAATCATAAATAAGAGAAATTCATATAGAGAAGTAATCCAGCCAATTGTGGAAGGAACTGGTCGAATTGGGTTTTCAAAAGCTTTGAACCAGAGTTGAAACCCGAATTTCAAATTGGATCATCGGATCATAGCTCAACATAGATCTAAGGTACGAAATAGATTTCGTTGTGTAACTTACACATAAGTTAATGGAAGATTTCATAAACCTACAGGTATCGTTGGATTAGTGGATAAGGGTTATAACAACCATTGATCTAAATAATTCAAAATCCGAAAAAGTCAGAGGATGTGGGATCGGCGAAGGTTTAAAGAATAACCGTTGATTGAATCCAAGGTTGAAATCTACGATGCGGAATGAGTTTTTCTTTTCAATTTGCAAAGAGGTTAATTAAATATTACTCCTCCCAAACTAAAACTAAGTGGTTTTTCCTTTTCCATGTGTCCTTCTTGTGTTATTTCGCAACATAGGTAAGTAGTATTACTTTCCACTTCTTTTGAGTTCCAAAATGTTTTGAGTCGTCGATCATCAAAATAGAGGTTTTATTATATCCATTGGATCGTGTTTCTTAAAGTTGATTATGATCGGATTTCGGTTTAGTCTCCGGTTTCAATGTGTAGTCACGTTAGTTAAAAGGTCACTAACTGCTGGGACTTATCTTTGTACTATGAAATACAAACGTTGACTTATATTTGTTAGTTATATGGTTTGGGAAGTAGCCCAAGAGATAATTCCATATTATATTGAATTGATTCTATGTTTTATTATTATAATTTTGAAACCTGAGGAGGATTAAAAACTGAGATTTTGAGGATCGATTTGTAACCTTAAACAATTAAAGTGTTTAAGAAAAGGATACTTTGTGATCCTTGTGGATGAAGAAGAATTTGGTCCTTATTGGGCATCATTTGGTATCAGAGCAAGATAAGAGCTCTTTGGGGATTTTGGTTCAAGTTTGAATTTGTTTGTATTCAGTATGTGTGGAAATTGCAATTGCAATAGATTCAGAATTTTATTACAAAGTGGTAAAATCTGAAGGGAATTGTTCTTTGGGAGATTAGGACACAAAAGATTTTATGCAGAAAAGAATCTTGAAATATTGCAGGCAATGAAGATTTGAAGCATTTCATTCAAGGTAGAATGTGGAAAAAGATTTTGAGGTTTCAAATTTTAAATGAATATGTGTGTGTGTGTGTGTGTGTGTGTGTGTGTGAATGTAGATAACAACAGAGAATTGCATCTAGGTAACTGTGACAAAGGAGAAGGGATCAAGTGAATAAATCGAAGCAAGAGATGTTGTAAGGAAATGAAGAGAACATGGAAGTTCTCAGAAGAAGAAGAGGATTAGTTGGAAGAATAACTGAATTTCAAACAATGAAAAGTAAAGAAACATGTTTATTGTCCAAGCCAGTGGAAATATTAAGGAGATGATATCCTTGGAAGAACTCTCAGGTATGAGTTATATTTTGATATTTGGTCTAATTTGAATTATTTTTCAAAGTGAAGAGAATGATAGCAGCAAAAGTACAGTAGCAAACTATGTAAAGGGAAGATAAGTGGTGTTAGTGGCAAAGATCAGCAAAGAAGATTGTTGTAGAAGAGAAGAGAATAATAGAGTTCTCAAAATAGAGAGAGAGGAAGGTGAGTACTATTTACAAAATCCTGACAACATTGGAAGCTGAGGAGAAGGAGTGCTCAAAGAGGTTTTATTGCAAAAAACCAAGGGAATATACCAAGAGGATGACTTGGTGTAGGTGAGAAGTAAAGACTTGTTACAAATAAATGAGAGAGGATTATTGTAAGCTCACATTGGACAAAGAAAGTCCACATAAGGAAGCAAAGATGACTATTAGAGGTCATGAGAAAAGCCACAACAGAAGAAAGAAATATACCAAGGAAAATGGAAAGGGAAAGAAGATGAGTCAAGAAATACTTGACAAACAAATTGTTGTATTGAAAGAAAGCGTTGATGCAATAATAATGCTACTAGAGGATTGTGAAAGGGGCCAAAGGTATGGTTGGACTATGAAAAAGAGGAAGATAAAATGGAAGTTGTTGCAGATAAAGATAAAGAAGAGAATGTATATCAGGTTAAGAGAGGAACTCTGAACAGTTGAGTTAGAGGTGGAAGATGGATATTGTAGACCTAACAAAAAGGTTTACCTTGATGAGGAAATAATTATTGATGGTTTTCTGAACTATTGGACAAGTTCAGATCAACAAGGAGATGTGGTGATTAAGACATCAAAGGAAGATGATCCTTGTATTTTTTAAACTAATGCTTTGTGTATATTTGTGGGTGATGAACAACCTTTCAAAGATGTGTTTATGCAGGTTGATGAAGAAAATAAGTTGTTAGAAGAGATGTTTGTAATAAAACAGTTCTTAATTGAACATGTGTTCAAAGATACTAAAGATGGACAATTATTGAATACTACTATGGAAGTTGAAAATGATAAAGCCAGAAGGACTTGGAAAAAATATGGCAGACAGTCTGAAGACAAAAGGAAATTGCATATTGCAAAAGAAGGAATATAAAAGAGGCATGAAGATAGCCTTCTCTCAGGATCAAACAAGGGTATATATACAATGCAAACACTTGAGGTAATGGGATTATCTCTTCAAATTTTATTCAGTGATTATGAACCTGTATTGATAGTTAATGGGTAGGAAATTGTCTTGAAAGGACATAAGGGAGCACTAATGGAAAGAACACTTAGTAAAGGTTGTTGGATTACTGAGAGGGGGGGTGAATCAGTAATAACGTAATTATAATCCTTTTTCTTCAAATGTTATATCAATGTAGAATTATTATCCAATAATGAGCAGTAATAAATAAACAATCACACACATGCACAGTACACCAGT
>SNQJ01S0210864.1:16044-27266 GCA_010110895.2 Picea sitchensis | reverse complement strand
CCATACCATACAGATTTTTGGAGGTCATACAGCATGTAATGTGCACAGAAATTGAGGAGGACAACAGCTGCAATTTCTGAGAGTATTGGCATGCATTCCAAGGCTGCCATACAACATTTGTTGGAACAGAAATTGAGGTAACTGCTGTAATATATTTTTGAGTGTATTTTCGTACAGTCCGTACAATCTTAGCAGAGTTTTGGCATGAATTTTGTGACAGTCCATACAACATTAATTGCCATACTGTTGTACGAATTTCTGGTTCAGAAATTGAGGAGCAAAGCTACAAGAATGTCCAGATAAGTTTGTGTAAATATTTGAAGATGAAAATGCTGTAAAAGAATTTCTCAGAAGCTCATAAATAATACAAAGCCCTCTCTAACTGGTTTTCCCCTTGTGGGTTTTTCCAGGGTCGAAGTTAGACCGAATATCTTTGTGTCTATATTTTTTGAGTTTTTCATGTTGCTGATATTTTATTTCTGCGTTGAAAACAATGTTCAGAATCCTCATGTTTCAGTTCTGAAATTTTTTTCTGTTAAGTTTTTTTTATATGCTGAAACACCAGGCTATAGCTTATGCTGAAACACCAGGCTGTAGCATATGCCGAAACACCGCTGTGAGTATATGCTGAAACACCAGGCTGAGTATATGCTGAAACACCAGGCTGAGTATATGCTGAAACACCAGGCTGAGTATATGCTGAAACACCAGGCTGTAGCTTATGCTGAAACACCAGGCTGTAGCATATGCTGAAACACCGCTGTGAGTATATGCTGAAACACCAGGCTGAGTATATGTTGAAACACCAGGCTGAGTATATGCTGAAACACAGTGTTGAGTCATATGCTGAAGCACCAGGCTGTAACATATGCTGAAACAGTGTTGAAACTGAGTTTGGCATTTAAATTTGACTGAAAAATCAGCGAGACTGAAACTGGGTTGGGATTTTGAAAAATTAACAAAATTGGCCTGAAAGCAAGGTCAAAGAGGTAGAGGTCAAAGTTTGAGCAGAGGCAATGCAATTTCCCAGTACAGAACTCAGAAGCCGAAGGAAGAATAAAAGAAACCTCATACTCACCCTGAAAGAGGAGGAAGTTCATAGGGGAGACAGTATGCCGACATAAATACTTTTCCCCGAGCAAGAGGAAGAGGAAGAGGCAGAGGAGGTGAGATAAAATGTTTTGTATGTGGAAAGATCGGGAACAAGTATTTTGAATGTCTCGATAGGAAAAGGGATGGAGGCGAATCTCTCATTTCCGAAGAACAAGGGAGAAATGTTGAGGCAGAAGATGCAGAAGACGGAAGATCTTTAATGATGCAGAAAATTCTCTTGAAGCCAGAGAAAGAGATAGAGAATCCAATCCAGAGAAACAGTTTGTTCAGAACTGCTTGCAAGAACAAGGATAGGGTATGCAAGGTGATAGTGGATAGTGGAAGCGCAAATAATCTAGTATCCACAAAAATGATGGAGAAGCTGGAATTGGAAACAGTTACACATCTGAGCCCGTACAAAGTTTCATGGTTACAAAAGGGACATCGGGTAACTGTCACTAAACAATGTTTAGTTGAATTTAAGATATGGGGATCTAAGGATGAAATTTTATGTGATTTTATTCCCATGGATGTATGTCATCTTTTGTTGGGGAGACCGTGGCAATATGACATAAATGTTTTTCATGATGGGAGAAAGAACACATACACCTTGGAGAAGAATGGTAGGATGCATATGTTGCTGCCAATCAAAGACAAGGAGGTAAAATAGGAAGCCAATAATACTATACTTCTCATGAGTGGGAAGGAATCTCTTGATGAAGTCAAGAAAGAAGAGGACATGCAGTTTGTGGTGGTGAGAAAACCTAGAGTCATCTTGACCAGTACCAAGATAGATGAACTACCTGAGGAAATTCAAGAACTGCTAGAGGAATTTTTTGATATAGTAGTTGATGAATTACCTTGTTCGTTGCCACCCATAAGGATCATAAGTCAGCATATTGATCTTATACCTGGGTTAAGTCTACCAAACAAAGTAGCGTATAGATTTACACTGCAGGAGAATGAAGAGGTTAAGAGACAAGTCCAGGATTTGATGGACAAAGGGTTAGTTAGAGAAATCGTGAGTCCATGTGTTGTACCGATAGTGTTAAGTCCGAAGAAAGATGGTGGCTGGAGAATGTGTACAGATTCGAGGGATATAAACAACATCACCATCAGGTATAGATTTCCTTTACCTAGAATGGATGACTTGATGGATTGCTTGAGTGGAGCAATTTTTTTTTTTTCAAAAATTGATTTGAAAAGCGGATATCATCACATTAGAATGAGAAAAGGTGATGAATGGAAGACAACATTCAAGACGAATGAAGGACGTTATGAATGGATTTTCATGCCATTTGGTTTAACGAATGCACCCAATACTTTCATGAGGTTGATGAACGAAGTCTTGAAATATTTCGTTGGAAAGTTTGTAATCGTGTATCTTGATGATATACTGATCTTCAGTAAGACTGAAGGAGAACATCTGAAGCATTTAGCTTCAGTAATGAGGAGGTTACAACAAGAGAGATTGCTGATAAATTTGAAGAAGTCATATTTCACGAAGAAAGAGCTCATTTATTTGGGGTTCATAATCTCTTCGAATGAGTTGAAGATGGATCCTGAGAAGGTAAGAGAAATCAGAGATTGGCCATCGCCAAAGAGTATCTTTGAAGTTCGAAGCTTCCATGGATTGGCTAGTTTTTACGGAAAATTAATCAAGAATTTTAGTGGAATATGTGCACCCATGATGGACATATTCAAGAAAAGACAAAAATCTTTTCATTGGACAGAGGAATCAGAGAAAATTTTTAAGTTGTTGAAGGAGAAGATAACTGGACAACTAGTTCTAATTCTACCATATTTCAGCAAGATATTCCAAGTCAGATGTGACACAAGTGGATTTGCGATTGGAGTGGTCTTAAGTCAAGACAATGGGTCGATTGCATACTTCAGTGAGAAGCTAAACGAAACCAAGATGAACTATTCAACGTATGACAAGGAATTTTATGCACTCATACAAGCGTTGAAGAAATTGAGACATTACTTGGTTCTGTAGGAGTTTGTCTTGTATAGCGATAATAATGCTTTGTAATTCATAACTCGACAGGAAAAATTGAACCAGAAGCATGAAAAATGGATCGAATACATGCATAATTTTACTTTTGTTATAAAACATATTTCTGGAACTGCTAACAAAGTTGTTGATGCTTTGAGCATGAAATGTTTGATTCTACAAGAGTTCAGAGTAAAGACCTTAGGTTTTGATAACCTCAAGGAAATGTACAAGGATGATACAAAATTCAAAGAAGCTTATGAGGCGTGTGAGAATCCATTTCTCAGAGATAGAAGTCAATGGACTGAATATATGATTCAGGATGGACTATTTTCAAGGGTAATCAATTGCATATTCCGAAGAGTTCTATGAGAGAGAATCTTATGAAGGAAAAAATAGTGGAGGATTAGCTGGACATTTCGATCATGAAAAAATGTTCACACAACTGAATGGGTCATACTATTGGCTAGGGATGAGGACAAATGTTAAGAGATTCATGAATAGGTACATAATTTGCTAGTAAATGAAGGGAAAGAGACAGAATACAGGGTTGTATCAGTGATTGCCAGTACCAAAGAGGTCATGGGACGCGGTAAGTATGGATTTTGTGTTAGGACTGCCAAGGATGCAAAGAGGGTGTGACTCAATATTTGTGGTAGTCGATAGATTTTCTAAAATGGCACATTTCATCCCATGTCAGAAAACCAGTGATGCAACTCACATTGAAAATCTATTTTTCAAAGAAGTTGTTAGACTTCATGGCTTACCCAAGAGTATTGTATCAGACAGGGATACCAAATTTGTTGGTCATTTATGGAGGACCCTATGGAAGAAGCTGGGGACTAATTTATATTTTAGCTCAACATATCACCCTCAGAGGGATGGACAGAATGAGGTAGTGAATATAAGCTTGGGAGATTTGTTAAGGAGTTTGGTAGCTGAACATCACAGTCAATGGGATCTGATTCTGCCACAAGCGAAATTTCCTTTCAATGATTCACCAAACAGGAGTACATGACAAATCCCATTCCATATCATGTATGGAATGCAGTCGAGAGGAGTACCTGAGTTGAGGGACTTGGAACAAAGTGAATTTAGAAGTGCTAGTGCAGAGGATTTTGTAGTGGGAATGCAAGAACTCCATAATAAGATCATGGAGCGATTGTAGAATTCCAACCAGGAGTACAAGCGCAGAGAAGATTAACACAGGAGAAAAATTCAATTTGAAGTAGGTGATTTGGTCCTGGCGCATCTCCGGAAGGAAAGATTCCCAAGGGGAACATACAACAAAATGAAGATGAAGAAAATTGGACCGTGTAAGATCATAAGAAATTTTGAAGCAAACACTTACAAGATTGAATTACCGGATGGGGTAGGAATATCACCCATATTAAACACTTCAGATCTATACCCTTACGAAGTGAATGAACCAGAGAGATTAGAGGATTAAAATGAAGTTCAGTGGGTCAGATAGATTCCTATAGCTGAAAATCCACAGATGGAAAATATTATTGATCAGAGAGTCGGAAAGAAGACCTGAAGAAAGACATACTTTGAATATTTGGTCAAATGGAAAGGACACTCGATTGAAGATTCTAGTTGGGAGAGTGAAGCAAATATCCAAAGACATGGACACACAGTACATGAGCTCGTGAACAAGAGTTCATGAATTTTCAGCCAAGGGAGTATGATGCAGGAGCATCGTAAGAAGTCGGCAAAGAAAGCGCAGTGGCAAGGACAACTGGGAATGCACCAGGGCACTTTTTGAAAGCGTTTTGAATTTGAATGAAGGGACATTAATGTAATAKMTAGGAGAGAGTATTTACATTTATGTTTTGGATATTGTAAACAAATCTTGAGTGTTGCTCTCATCTGTCGATTAAGGATGCATTTATTTGTATTGAATGTAAAGTCAGTAGCTTTTAATTTGATTTGATAGCTTGTAGTGTAGGAGGGAAAAACAGGTAKAAAGACACCCTCGCTTGTATCATTCGGTATTATTATCAAGAATTTCTATAAGATGTAGACCTATAGAGAAGAATAACACAGAGAAGAGCCCATGTACAGGAAAACTTGAGTTAATATATGAGAGCTTTGACTCAATTTCATGGTGTTATTATGTTTACTATTTACATTTGTTGAATGGTATGTTACAGTCGCTTATATTCTCTGTTATGCATTTATTTCAATGCTATGTGTATGTGTATGATTTCATGTTGAATGAATGAAGTCTGAAAGAAGGGAAGAATGATTTCAAACATGCAAAATTTTGGGATCTTGTAGCCATTTCTGGCGAACGACTTGGAGCCAATATGGTACAATGAATGAAAGAGAAAAAAGGGATCCTTCATCTTCATATTTCGGGAAAGTGCATCCACAACCACATTGTCTTTTCCTTTCTTGTAAATGATCTCATAATCATATCCAAAGAGCTTAGTCACCCATTTTTGTTTTTATTGGGAGGAAATGCGTTGTTCCAGAAAATACTTGAGGCTTTGATGGTCTGTCTTAATTTGGAAACGTTGCCCCAATAGATAAGGGCGCCACAGATCAACGACATTCATAATAGCCAACATTTCCTTTTCATAGATGGATTTTCCCAGATTTCGTTCAGATAGTTGCTTGCTAGTAAAGGCCAAAGGTCGACCCTCTTGCATAAGGACAACACCAATTCCTTTCCCTAAGGCATCACATTCCAGCACAAAGGTCCTTGTGAAATCAGGAAGGGCGAGGACTAGCATGGTGCACATGGCCATATTCAAGGTTTGAAAAGCTTGAGTAGCGGCTGGTGTCCAAGTGAAAGAGTTCTTTTTGAGGAGAGCAATGAGAGGTGCTGCAATATTCCCATAATTCTTAACAAACTTGTGATAATACCCTGTTAAGCCCAGAAATCCATGCAAGATCTTAAGAGTCTTTGGGTGAGGCCAGTATTGCATAGCTTCAATCTTTTTAGGATCCACCCTGATGCCATCCTTTCCAACCAGATGACCCAAGTATTCTACCTATGAGGCGCCAAAAACACATTTAGACTGTTTTAGGAAAAGTTGGTGCTGAGAGAGTAGATGGAGAACTCGATCCACATGAGAAAGATGGCTTGTCCAGGTTTTTCTATAGATGAGGATATCATCAAAGAAAACTAAGACAAAATGGTGGAGRAAAGGATGGAAGACATGATTCATGAGGCTTTGGAAGTTGGAGGGGGCATTACACAAGCCAAAGGGAATGACAAAAAAATCATAGTGGCCCTCATGAGTTCTAAAGGCAGTCTTGGGAATGTCTGCCTCTTTCATATGTATCTAGTGGTAGCCTGAACAAAGATCAAGTTTAGTGAAGAATTGGGCGCCACTTAATTCATCCAGGAGGTCATCAATGACAGGAATGGGGAATTTGTCTTTGATGGTAAGTTTGTTGAGGGCACGGAAGTCAAGACACATTTTCCAGGAACCTTATTTCTTCAGGACCATGACCACAGGAGAAGAGTAGGGGATCGTACTAGGGTGAATAACATCTACATTAAGGAGTTCCTGGACCATTTTCTCAATTTCATTTTTTTGGGAAAAGGGGTGACGATACAAACGGATATTGGGAGGAAGGCTTCCGGGTACAAGGGGAATAGAATGATAATGAACACCATGGGAAGGAGGGAGTCCTTGGGGAGTGGAAAATACCAATTGATGTTTAGAAAGGATGGCTTGGAGGTCTTGAGGGACCGAGGGTGTCTATGTTGCTTGTATGGCATGGAGTTGAGCGATAACACCAGAATGACCTTTTTTGAGTAGCTTTTCCATGCGATGGGAACTAATGATCTCAGGTGAACCGGTGGTGATGCCTTGGAACTTATATTGGTGGCCCTCCTAGTCGAATTGCATGGTTAAGTCTTTAAAATCCATGAGAATGGGACCCAATGTCATTAGCCAGTTTGCACCCAACACAATGTCACAACCTCCCATGTCGATAGCAAACATATGGGATTTTAGGTGGTAGTCACCAATTTGGAGACACATTTTCATAACGCCCTCCACATTTCATGGAACCACCATTGGAAATCATGATTTGGAAATTATTGACAGCATGGATGTAGAAATGAGTTTCTTGGGCAATGCGACGATGAATAAAATTATGGGTGCTGCCACTATCAACCAGAATGATGACCTTTCGATGCTTGATGTAACCGATTAGCTTGAGGGTTTGGGGAGTGGAGAAGCCAGTGAGAGCATTGAGGGAAATGACCAGCTCTACTTCGGGAGGGTCTGAGGGAGGGGTTAAGTCAGTGGATTCAGGTGACTCAGACACAAGGGGAGTTTCTACATCCTCTTCCGAAATATCCTCAGAGATGGCCATACAAATCTTTTTTTCTTTACACTTGTGGCCCAGGAAACATTTGTCATCACAGTTATAACAGAGGCCTTTGAGTTGGTGTTCATCCATTTCATGCCTGGTCAATTTTTGGATCTTTAGTGGAGCAAAGGGAGTAGTGGGATTTACTGGTTTAGGGCGAGGGATAAAGGAGGGTTTTCGGTTTTGAGAAGATAGATGTTGTTCTTCTTTAGCTCTTTTAGTAGCCTCCACCCAAATTTAAGGCCAAACCCTGAGGACATGGGCCTGAATCTCATCCTTGAGGCCGCTCATAAAACACTCTCAGAAAAAGGCATCAGACATGCCCTCTGTTCTAAAATCCAGGCACTCAAATGTAGCTATAAAGTCTTCCACTGTTCCTAATTATTTCAACTTTGTCAAACAACCCAAATGGTTGGTGTCAGTGTCAAAGAATTCATAAATATCTTCCACAAAGTGTGTCCATGCAATAGCCTTGACGAGAAGTTTTTCTCCATTGCCACCATTGCCAACATTCTTGATCTAGATGGAGAACACCATACCAGAGTTTAGCCAAATCATATGTAATGCCGTATAAAGAGAAATAATGTTCCATTTGGGTTACCCAACCAGTGGGGTCTGAGCCATCAAATTTGGTCACATCCACCCATGGAAGGCGTAGGTCACATTGAAAGTGATGGTTCTGGAAGTTATGGGAATGAGAGGAATGGTCACCTTCAGTATGTGGAGGTGAGGAAGAGGAAGGGTTATCTATAGGGATATGTAGTTTGGTGCAGAGTGCCAAAAAGACAGATTCAAGCTGGGTGGTGAGGTCTTGTTTGATTTCCTCTATTAAGGACTACATGGTTGTATTGATGGCGACAACATTGGAACTAAGTTGTTTCACTTCTTGTTGGGTCTCGATGAGACCAGATTGCAAGGTTTTGAAGTGAGCTTCCAAGTCTTGGCTACAGGTATGGGCCATGAGGATGGGGGAACTCAAAAGGGGCAGGTGGGGTAAATTTTTTTTTCCGAAAAATGATATGGATGAAAGTGATAAGGGAGAAGAGATGAATCCAATGGAATAGGTCTCAAATAATGGTGAAAAAATTTCCAGACATTTTTTTTTTACACCTGCGGAGTTATACTCCGATCTGAAGAATACTGCAGTGATGAAATGCCCAAATGCTTAACCAGGAAGAAATGTGTAGTGATTTGGCAACCTGAACACAGTTGCATGACAATAGATCTTATCTATTTTAATTTGTTTATGTTTCTGTCCCCAAAGGTTAGGTATTCAAGGGTTCTATAGACAAGGGTTTTTTCCTATGCTATAGCTCTCTAATATACATGTGGGGTCCAACAATAGTACTTGGCCCAATATCTCAGAGCACTAACTAAGGAGGATAGACCATACCCTTAGCCATACTACCCAACTACCCAGGTACTAGAGAGTATCTTCCTGAGTGATGTTCTCGGTGACACTATAGTAGTCAGGTGGCCGATCGGTTTATCTGAAGAGGGCTTCAGGTAATCTAGGTCGATCTGTACACAGGTGTTGTCTGATGCGCTACCACTCGAAGGGGTACCAACAGGGGTTACAAGGGTGGCCAGCAAATGTGCGCTTAAGTACCACTTGTATTTCTTGCGTGTATGAATCCATCAACCACGGGTTTATGCATGTAACGACAGATCTCTATGGCTTAAAGACGTCAGAATACATCTGTACCCTGAAAAAAAAATTAATCCACACTTTCTGCCGAGGAAAGTGCTCTAATACCACTTGTAATATACCAGATATAAAAAGTATGTAGAACAGAAATAAAATTCTAGAAATGGCAGAATAACAACAATATAACCAGAACAATCACCACAATAGCACTAAAATGATAAAATAACAACAACAGAAATAACACTTTGATTCTGAAAGCAATGTTCACAGGCCTCTTTGAGGGGGAAACCTCCAGTTGAGCAGCACTCTATTACAATATTATCCAAGCTAGGGTTCTCATACCCTCGACTCCTATTTATACTAAATATGTCTATTAAAAGAAGAATCTAGAGGAATATCCTTCTAGAAGCGGAAGCTTCTATTAGGTCTTCTTGCATCTTCCTTATTCTATTTTATTGAAAGGCATTATTAATATTGACCTTTATTTCATCCGAATATATTGTTCTACCTATGTGCGGGTTAGGACCCTAACAGATGGAGAGGTTTGCAGTCCTCTCATCGACGATTCTTGTACACCTGTAGACATCGACATGACTCCTTCAGTCATGAGGTCGATCAAAACTTCTTCAAAAGATTTCTCTACAATGCTTAGTTCGTCCGACATACACACTCGGGGTTAACAATCTCGGGTTCGGGGAATAACTTTAGACACTACAATAGGATAAACAACAAGAGTGCGATGATCACTGTATAAAATCGACTTAGTCTGTGGGCTCAAAATCTTAGTTGGAAAAAGTGTTCTGGATGCATGGCACAACGGGATAAATAGGTAACTCGGAAACATGTCGCTTGCAACGGGTATGAAGCCTTCGTTAACTCTCTTATGTCTGTTATAGCGTGGTCCAACGTTATGATGGTGAACCATAATTTCCTTTGTTCCCATTCAAAGCATCGATCAAATGGTTATAACATCCCCAACGGCTATATTGCTTCGCCACGACGAAGTGCCATGTGTCGCTGTTATGATATCTCGATGAAGCTACAATTTTTCAATTTTTTCTTCAGCGAGGTTTCCTCTGGAACCTTCTGTAACTTGTCTATCTTAGCTCTCTTCTTACTTAGCTTTCTAGCCTTCTTTCCAGTGAGCTTCGTCTCGGTACGTCTTTTTCCATTCTGATTTTTATCTTATTTTGACATAGTGACTTCGCGTTGTTGAGATCCTTTCCTAAGATTCAAGGGTAACCGTTCTTCTTCATCTGGAATAGGTACTTCAATCTTCAGTGGTTCTTCTATTGTTCTTGCAACTTCAAAATCTGGGTCTATGGTGTTAAGTGGCTTTGATCTGTTCTTTTGTTCTTCAATCAAGTGTGCGATCCTTCTAGTCATTAATTATTTTAACTCTTTCATCTTCTGTTCTAAAACTTTCTCTTCTTCTTTCCTTCTGGCCTGATCTCTTTCAATCCAATATTTTCCTAGTAGCATGGTAAATGGGGCATTGTTCTCAATAAATTTAATAATCTCAAAATATTCCTCTGTCGAAGTTCCATTGGCATTCATAGGTATCTGGGTTAGCTTTCCACATAGGTTTATCAACTTTCCTTTGAATAGTCCTATTCCTCCTAGTGAGGGAATCATAGCAGACTTCCCTATAGCTTCCCACGTTCTCTCTGTCATGATATTCACTTATGTTTCATCATCCATAACACAGTGAATGTCGAAGTCTCTTATTCTTACTTCAAGGCATTTTTTTTCTGTGAAGATATCTGATAAGTTGACATGTCGGTGAGCATTCAAGGTTTCTTTTATTTGCAGTAATATAGTCTATGATTATTTCTGAGATTCTTTCATAATCTTAGTTTCTAGATTTTCCTTAGGGTTTTCTTGTCTCATGTTCATTCCTTCAACCTTAGAAATCATTCTAGGACAATCCAATACTTCATGGTCCATAGCTTTAAAACAAACACAACTAGGTCTTCTCCCATGGAATTCCTTAGCAAGATGCCCCAGGCTTCTGCAACTATAACAGAGGGTTAATTCTCTCTTTTGTTTAAATGATCCCTAGCCTTTCCTGTACTACGCACTAGGATCATGGTAGCTAACCTGCAAAAAATTCTTTCTAGGATCCTGCATACACTTATTAGTCCAAAT
>SNQJ01S0210863.1:4735-15973 GCA_010110895.2 Picea sitchensis | reverse complement strand
CCCTCTCACTAATCCAACAAATTCAACCACAACAAAGGCCCTAAAAAAGAGCATGTCTCTGTTCCACACATGGAATAGTTATTGGGCACATCATGGTTAGGGTTTTGTAGCACTTGAGTGGGATATGAGGGCCCTAAATGACACTTCTTAGGCTCAATCGTCATGAACAACACCTAGAAACCACAACACAATCCCTCTCTAGGGGGTCCTTAGCATTAGAGTTGGATAAGGACACCATTAGGAGGTTTTTTGCAGTAAGGATCGGTAGAGAGGCCTTAACCAACACAACACTCATTTGTAAGGCTTCCTTGAAGGCCTCCAAGCTGTCGGATACATGTGCCATGAGTAGGTTTGTTTCTCCAGAAATGGGTCTTAACACCTAAAAATGGTTAAGGGGTGAGTAAAGGACTGAAGACATAATTGAACCTTCTCAAGCTCATGTGCCATGAACAACACCTAGACCATAATGTTTTATTTGTTTTTCATACTACATATGGGTCTCGGGGCCTTGACCATGGTTGTGGTAAGGAACAAGACTCAATCCCTTAACCTGCATGGTCAAGGGAGGGAAACAACAACTCAAGCCCAAAACATATCATATCTAGCTCAAGCACCATGAACAAGTCCTCAGGTCACCACAAAAGACCATGGATGGGTGAACAAGTCATCAAGAGCCTTGAATAAGTCCTCAAACTAACATAGCAAAACTTTGGCCTTTAAGAGGGATATAGGCATCATGCTTAGGTTTTGTACATTGAAAATGGGTGTAGAGGCATAAACATGGGAAGTTGGAAACAATGGCCTAAACCCTTAACTAAACCTTCTCAAGCTCAACCACCATCGACAACACCTAAAAACCATGACACGAGTCCTCTCTAGGGATTATTTGGCATCCAAGTTGAATATGGGTGACATTATGAGGTCTTATTGATCATCATGGATGGGTCTTAGGTTCATGAATATAGTTGATGAAAGGAAACAAGAGACTTCAACCCTAAAACTTGCTTCTCAAGCTCAATAACCATAGACAAATAGTCAAACCACCACATATGACCTATGTAACATATCATTCACCTCCAAGTGGAATTTGGGCACCATGAATAAGTTAGTTTTGAACCAAGAATGGGTCTCAAGGTCTAACCAAGATCAAGGGAGGGAAACAAGGGACTTGTTCCCTAACTGAACATTCTTAGGACTTGTTCCCTAAGTGAACATTCTTAGGCTCAACATTCTTAGAGTGGATAAGGTAGTTGTGTTACTATTTCCTTTTGTTGAGTGAGAGTGAGAAAAAATTCATAGTGTTGGTCTTTTGGAAAAAAGTAGCAATTCCCAAATCACAAGAAGGATGGGGTCTCAAGAATATATTTTTTTTATTAAAGTATTTAGTTGATAAAAATGTTTGGAGTCTCCTCCAAGGTACCAAATTATGTGTGCATTTCATAAAGGATAAATACATAGCTCCAGACTTAGTTGAGGACTAGGTAATAATTCTTGTTAAAAAATACCAAAATTCCTCAGTTATTTGAAAACCAATTATCACATCATTCCCCCTGATTGGAAATTTCCTGGTATGGCATGCTGGAAAGGAAGATAATGTCCAATTAGGGTTTGAATTGTGCGTAGGAATCATATAATCCTTCAATTTACCTATTCCCATCATTCAATAAATAAATCATAGAGTCTTTAGCACTCTGAGGAAAATTGCAAAAGAACCCATTGAAACCTGTAGTTGGCAATAATAGCTCTCTTGGAGAGAGTTTGGTCTTAGGGAGGATCGTGTAGAAATATTGAAGGACTTCACAAGAATCCTTAAAAATATTCTTTATAAGACTTGGTGAGGAGGAGAATCAACTTGTATGGTATTTTAATCCTTTTAGGGGATACGAACCAAGGCTAGGTTGTAAAGCACTTATAATAGTGGGAGGTGAGATCCCACTTTTTGGTCATGGAAATTAATCTAGAAATTGAAATTCCTAGCTAGATAAATAAATAAAATTGTGGCTTGTCTTAAATAATAAATCTCTAACTTGGCACATCCTACAAAACATAATTTTTCAAGGCCCCGGTAGCTGTTGTCTCTGTGAATCTAAAATTGAAGCTAACTTCCACCTTCTCTTGTCTTTCCCCTACTCTAAGAAAGTTTGGTGGAAGATAAATGGGATAGAAATTAAATCTCCATAATTCATGGAGAGGGGAATCCATCTAAAAATCTATCAAACGATGGTGTGAGAACAAGAAAACTAAAAGGTACAAATCCCTCTCACTCTCTATTGCTTGGGGAATATGGTTGGCCAAGAACATGCCTTGGCAATATGTGAGGGTTTCAAGACTCAAGGATGTATGATGTCCCCACATAATCTTTGAGATCATCCACATTTGCATCAACATTCATCATTTTTCACCTCTCATTGTCATCATTCGTCATTCCCTTCTATTGAATCGATGTCAGAACTATCTTGAAATTTGACATGGAACTTCCAATACACCCATCACAAATTTCTTCCACCAAACCCGCATAATACTTAAGGATCTCATAACACCCATCATGATACTTAAGGATGTTTGATGTCTCTACATAATACTTAAGGAGGGTTTGATTATTGAATTACCAAGTCGAGTTGATGTCGCAGAAGATTCAATTCACCCACCAAAAATATCATGCATCGACCCCTCATAGTGAGCAGTGAATTGGGCCAACATTGATATCTCTTCAATATGTTCTTGTATGCACCAAAATTCGACATGGTTAGACTAGACACATGCCTTGACGGTATGGAAGGGTTTCAAGACTCAAGGATGTATGATGTCCCCACATAATCTTTGAGATCATCCACATTTGCATCAACATTAATCATGCTACACCTCTCATTGTCATCATTCGTCATTCCCTTCTATAGAATCGATGTCAGAACTTATATATTTAAATTTGACATGGAACTTCCAATACACCCATCAAAAATTTCTTCCACTGAACCCGCATAATACTTAAGGATCTCAGTGTCTAGTCCTAGTAAAATTTCCATTCCTTGTTCCTTGTTCTGTGTTCCTTGTTCCTTGTTCCTTGTTCCTCATTCCTTGACCATGGTGTAGTCCCCAAGATCCATTATTTTTGTACAAAACATACTAATGGCATAAAATGTCCCTCACAAAGACCAAATTAATATCTGCTACATAAGTCTTTTGTCTTTTTTCAAGGACTATGTAACGAATCTCAATTCTAAGAAGATTAAAATAGGAACTCAGAACCTTAAGTTCTTTCATTAACCATGGGTGACATAACACTATCATTCAATAGTAAAATTTTTACATTTCATTGTCAGGCATCATGTGTACTGAGGGCTTGAGCCACCACAAAGGAAACATACAAATAATATTTGTCTTATGAACAAGATATGGTACTATCCATTTTGAGGTTTGGCATAGAGATTGTTATTATAGACTACACTACATTGAACCATAATATAATCCCTACACTCCTTGCAAACCATGTAACACCATTCAAATTAGACACAATATTCTTGTGACGAATTAGCTTTATTATTGACGAACTTTTTTCGTCGATAGTATAAATAATTCGTCGCAAGATTATTTACATTCGTCTCTCTTGCGCCGATATCAAATGATGCTTGGATTCATTTCATATTTTGTTTATCAACTTGAAATCAAAATTTGATACTTTTAAAGCTAGTTGGACCTTGAGTCAAATACAAATATGAAATTTGGAATCATTAACATATCTACTAGAACATATGAAAAATAAGGTTTATGGTTTACATGATGATATGATGATGGAATAAAGAGTGTGTGTGAGTGAAATTTGAGTCCAAAAATCCTCCCATACCATTACGTCATGTGAATAGTCTATCCATGCCAAATTTCAATGCATATAGATACAGTTTGAAAAAATTTCAACGTTGGCCCCATTCACACGTCATTGTTGCCCGCCTCTAGTATTTTTATGGTGTTGATTAAGAAATCAACTAAAAAGAGGGATTTTTCATCACAACTATGACACATATACATTGTATATACATTAATGTATAACCTGAAAGAAAAATGAAGAAAGATTGATGAAAACTTAAAACTTGCGTCAACCAAATTGTGTACTTTGAAAGAAAATTAGGGTTTGTGGTTTACATGATGAATTGATGATGGAAGAAAGTGGGTGTGTGAGTGAAATTTGAGTCTAGAAACCATCCCATATTGTTAATACATACAAATAGTCTACCCATGTCAAATTTCAGTTCATATAGAAAATGTTTGAAAAAATTTCAACGTTGGCCCCATTCATAGGTCATTGTTGTCGGTGTCTAGTCCTAGTACAATTTTCATTCCTTGTTCCTTGTTCTGTGTTCCCCATTCCTCGTTACACATTCCTCATTCCTCGTTACTCGTTCCTCGTTCCTCGTTACTCATTCCTTGTTCCTCCTACCTTGACCATGGTGTAGTCCCCAAGATCCATCATTTTTGTACAAAACATACTAATGACATAAAATGTCCCACACAAAGACCAAATTAATATCCACTACATAAGTCTTTTGTCCTTTTTCAAGGACTATGTAACGAATCTCAATTCTAATAAGATTAAAATAATAACTAAGAACCTTAAGTTCTTTCCTTAACCATGGGTGACATAACATTATCATTCAATAGTAAAATTTTTACATTTCATTGTCAGGCATCATGTGTACCGAGGGCTTGATCCACCACAAAGGAAACATACAAAGAATATTTGTCTTATATACAAGATATGGTACTATTTATTTTGAGGTTTGGCATAGAGATTGTTCTTATATAATACACTACATATCACCATAATATAAGCCCTACACTCCTTGAAAACCATGTAACACCATTCAAATTAGACACAATATTCTTGCAACGAATTAGCTATACTATCGACAAATGTTTTTCGTCGATAGTATAGATAATTTGTCGCAAGATTATTTACATTCGTCTCTCTTGCAACGATATCAAATGATGCTTGGATTCATTTCATATTTGGTTTATCAACTTGAAATTAAAATTTGATACTTTTAAAGTTAGATGGACCTTGAGTCAAATACAAATATGAAATTTGGAATCATTAACATATCTACTAGAACATATAAAAAATAAGGTTTATGGTTTACATGATGATATGATGATGGAATAAAGAGTGTGTGTGAGTTAAATTTGAGTCCAAAAACCCTCCCATATCGTGAATGCATGCAAATAGTATATCCATGTCAAATTTCAATGCATACAGACACAGTTTGAAAAAAGTTCAACGTTGGCCCCATTCACATGTCATTGTTGCCCGCGTCTAGTATTTTTATGGTGTTGATTAAGAAATCAACTAAAAAGATGGATTTTTAATCAGAACTATGACACATATACATTGTATATACATTAATGCAGAACCTGAAAGAAAAATGAATAAAAACTGATGAAAACTTAAAACTTGCGTCAACCAAATTGTGTACTTTGAAAGAAAATTAGGGTTTGTGGTTTACATGATGAATTGATGATGGAAGAAAGTGGGTGTGTGAGTGAAATTTGAGTCTAGAAACCCTCCCATATCGTTAATTCATGTGAATAGTCTACCCATGTCAAATTTCAGTGCATGCAGAAACTGTTTGAAAAAATCTCAATGTTATCCCCATTCATAGGTCACTGTTGCCGGTGTCTAGTCCTAGTACAATTTTGTTCCTTGTTCCGTGTTTTGTGTTCCTAATTCCTCGTTCCTCGTTCCTTGTTACTTGTTACTCATTACTTGACCATGGTGTAGTCCCCAAGATCCATTATTTTTGTACAAAACATATTAATGGCATAAAATGTCCCACACAAAGACCAAATTAATATCTACTACATAAGTCTTTTGTCTTTTTTCAAGGACTATGTAACAAATCTCAATTCTAAGAAGATTAAAATAAGATCTAAGAACCTTAATTTATTTCCTCAACAATGGGTGACATAACACTATCATTCAATAGTCAAATTGTTACATTTCATTGCCAGACATCATGTGTACTAAGGGCTTGAGCCACCACAAAGGAAACATACAAAGAATATTTGTCTTATGAACAATATATAGTACTATCCATTTTGAGGTTTGGCATAGAGATTGTTCTTATAGACTACACTACATTGCACCATAATATAATCCTTACACTCCTTGCAAACCATGTAACACCATTCGAATTAGACACAATATTCTTTCGTCGACAATTAGCTATACTATCGATGAACGTTTTTCGTCGATAGTATAGCTAATTCGTCACAAGATTATTTACATTCGTATCTCTTGCAATGATATCAAATGATGCTTGGATTCATTTCATATTTGGTTTATCAACTTGAAATTAAAATTTGATACTTTGCAAGCTATCTGGACCTTGACTCAAATACAAATATGAAATTTGGAATCATTAACATATCTACTAGAACATATGAAAAATAGGGTTTATGGTTTACATGATGATATGATGATGGAAGAAAGAGTGTGCGTGTGTGAGTGGAATTTGAGTCCATAAACCCTCCCATATCGTTAAGGCATGCAAATAGTCTATCCATGTCAAAAATCAATGCATACAGATACAGTTTGAAAAACTTTCAATGTTGGCCCCATTCACACGTCATTGTTGCCTTCCTCTAGTATTTTATGGTGTTGAGTAAACAATCAATGAAAAAGAAAGATTTTTCATCACAAATTTGACACAGATACATTGTATATGCAATAATGTATAACCTTAAAGAAAAATGAAGAAAGACTGACGAAAACTTAAAACTTGCATCAACCAAATTGTGTACTTTGAAAGAAAATTAGGGTTTACGGTTTACATGATGAATTGATGATGGAAGAAAGTGGGTGTGTGAGTGAAATTTGAGTCCATAAAACCTCCCATATCATTAAGGCATACAAATAGTCTATCCATGTCAAATTGCAGTGCATACAGACATTGTTTGAAAAATTTCAACATTGGCCCCATTCACAGGTCATTGTTGTCGGTGTCTAGTCCTAGTACAATTTCCGTTCCTTGTTCCTTGTTATGTGTTCCTCATTCCTCGTTCCTTAACCATGGTGTAGTACCCAAGATCCATTATTTTTGTACAAAACATACTAATGACATAAAATGGCCCACACAAAGACCAAATTAATATCTGCTACATAAGTCTTTTGTCTTTTTTCAAGGACTATGTAATGAATCTCAATTCTAAGAAGATTCAAATAAGACCTAAGAACCTTAAGTTATTTCCTTAACCATGGGTGACATAAAACTATCATTCAATAGTCAAATTGTTACATTTCATTGTTAGGCATCATGTGTACTGAGGGCTTGAGCCACCACAAAGGAAACATACAAAGAATATTTGTCTCATGAAAGAGATATGGTACTATCCATTTTGAGGTTTGGCATAGAGATTGTTATTATAGAATACACTACAATGAACCATAATATAATCCCTACACTCCTTGTAAACCATGTAACACCATTCAAATTAGACACAATATTCTTGCGATGAATTAGCTATACTATCGCCGAACTTTTTTTGTCGATAGTATAGCTAATTCGTCGCAAGATTATTTACATTCGTCTCTCTTGAGACGATATCAGAGGATGCTTGGATTCATTTCATATTTGGTTTATTAAATTGAAATTAAAATTTGATACTTTGAAAGCTAGTTGGACCTTGAGTCAAATACAAATATGAATTTGGAATCATTAACATATCTACTAGAACATATGAAAAATAGGGTTTATGGTTTACATGATGATATGATGATGGAAGAAAGAGTGTGTGTGAGTGAAATTTGAGTCCAGAAACCCTCCCATATCATTAATGCATGTGAATATTCTATCCATATCAAATTTCAATGCATACAGATATAGTTTGAAAAAATTTCAACGTTGGCCCCATTCACATGTCATTGTTGCCCGCCTCTAGTATTTTTATGGTGTTGATTAACCAATCAACTAAAAAGAGGGATTTTTCATTATAAATATGATATATATACATTGTATATACATTAATGTAGAACCTGAAAGAAAAATGAAGAAAGACTGATGAAAACTTAAAACTTGTGTCAACCAATTGTGTACTTTGAAAGAAATTAGGGTTTGTGGTTTACATGATGAATTGATGATGGAATAAAGTGGGTGTGTGAGTGAAATTTGAGTCCAGAAACTCTCCCATATCGTTAAGGCATGCAAATATTCTACCCATGTCAAATTTTAGTGCATACATAAACTGTTTCAAAAAAATTCAACTTTGGCCCTATTCACAGGTCAATGTTGTCGGTGTCTAGTCCTAGTACAATTTTTGTTCCTTGTTCTGTGTTCTATGTTCCTAATTCCTCATTCCTCATTAATTTTTACTTGTTACTCGTTACTTTACCATGGTGTAGTCCCCAAGATCCATTATTTTTGTACAAAACATACTAATGGCGTAAAATGTCCCACACAAAGACCAAATTAATATCTGCTACATAAGTCTTTTGTCTTTTTTCAAGGAATATGTAACGAATCTCAATTCTAAGAAGATTAAAATAGGACCTAAGAACCTTAAGTTCTTTCCTTAACCATGGGTGATATAACACTATCATTTAATAATCAATTTGTTACATTTCATTGTCAGGCATCATGTGTATCAAGGGCTTGAGCCACCACAAAGGAAACATACAAAGAATATTTGTCTTATGAACAATATATGGTACTATCCATTTTGAGGTTTGGTGTAGAGATTGTTCTTATAGACTACACTACATTGCACCATAGTATAATCCCTACACTCCTTTAAAACCATGTAACACCATTCAAATTAGACACAATATTCTTGCGTCGACGAATTAGCTATACTATCGACGAACTTTATTCGTCGATAGTATAGCTAATTCGTCGCAAGATTTTTTACATTCGTGTCTCTTGCGACGATACCAAATTTTTCTTGGATTCATTTCATATTTGGTTTATCAACTTGAAATTAAAATTTGATACTTTGCAAGCTAGTTGAACCTTGAGTCAAATACAAATATGAAATTTGCAATCATTAACATATCTACTAGAACATATGAAAAATAGGGTTTATCGTTTACATGATGATATGATGATGGAAGAAAGAGTGTGTGTGTGAGTGAAATTTGAGTCCATAAACCCTCCCATATCATTAAGGCATGCAAATAGTCTATCCATGCCAAATTTCAGTGCATACATAAACTGTTTGAAAAAATTTCAACGTTGGCCCCATCCACAGGTCACTGTTGTCGGTGTCTAGTCCTAGTACAATTTTTGTTCCTTGTTCCTTGTTCTATGTTCCTCGTTCCTCATTCCTCATTCCTTGTTACTCATTCCTTGACCATGGTGTAGTCCCCAAGATCCATTATTTTTGTACAAAACATACTAACGACATAAAATGTCCCACACAAAGACCAAATTAATATCCGCTACATAAGTCTTTTGTCTTTTTTCAAGGACTATGTAACGAATCTCAATTAAATATTCAAATTGTTACATTTCATTGTCAGGCATGATGTGTACTGAGGGCTTGAGCCACCACAAAGGAAACATACAAAGAATATTTTTCTTATGAAAAAGATATGGTACTATCCATTTTGAGGTTTGGAATAGAGATTGTTCTTATAGACTACACTACATTGCACCATACTATAAGCCCTACACTCCTTGAAAACCATGTAACACCATTCAAATTAGACACAATATTCTTGCGACGAATTAGCTATACTATTAACAAACTTTTTTCGTCGATAGTATAGTTAATTCGTCGCAAAATTATTTACATTCATCTCTCTTGTAACGATATCAAATGATGTTTGGATTCATTTCATATTTGGTTTATCAACTTGAAATTAAAATTTGATACTTTGCAAGCTAGCTGGACGTTGAGTCAAATACATATATGAAATTTGGAATTATTAACATATCTACTAGAACATATGAAAAATAAGGTTTATGGTTTACATGATGATATGATGATGGAAGAAATAGTGTGTGAGAGTGAAATTTCAGTCCAGAAACCCTCCCATATCGTTAAGGTATGTGAATAGTCTATCCATGTAAAATTTCAATGCATACAGATACAATTTGAAAAAATTTCAACATTGGCCCCATTCACATATCATTGTTGCTCGCCTCTAGTATTTTTATGGTATTGATTAAAAAATCAATGAAAAAGAGGGATTTTTCATCACAACTATGACACATATACATTTTATATACATTAATGTAGAACCTGAAAGAAAAATGAAGAAAGACCGACGAAAACTTAAAACTTGCATCAACCAAATTGTGTACTTTGAAAGAAAATTAGGATTTATGGTTTACATGATGAATTGATGATGGAAGAAAGTGGGTGTGTGAGTGAAATTTGAGTCCAGAAACCCTCCCATATCCTTAAGGAACGTGAATAGTCTATCCATGTCAAATTTCAGTGCATACATAAACTGTTTGAAAAAATTTCAACGTTGGCCCCATTCATAGGTCACTGTTACCGGTGTCTAGTCCTAGTAAAATTTTCGTTCCTTGTTCCTTGTTTTGTGTTCCTCGTTCCTTGTTCTGTGTTACTCGTTCCTTGACCATGGTGTAGTCCTCAAGATCCATTATTTTTGTACAAAACATACTAATGGCATAAAATATCCCACACAAAGACCAAATTAATATCCACTACATAAGTCTTTTGTCTTTTTCACGGACTATGTAACGAATCTCAATTCTAAAAAGATTCAAATATGACCTAAGAACCTTAATTTATTTCCTTAACCATGGGTGACATAAAACTACCATTCAATAGTGAAATTGTTTCATTTCATTGTCAGGCATCATGTTTACTGAGGGCTTGATCCACCACAAAGGAAACATACAAAGAATATTTGTCTTATGAACAAGATATGGTACTATCCATTTTGAGGTTTGGCATAGAGATTGTTCTTATATACTACACTATATTGCACCATAATATAATCCCTACACTCCTTGAAAACCATGTAACACCATTCAAATTAGACACAATATTCTTGCGTCGACGAATTAGCTATACTATCGGCGAACTTTTTTTGTCTATAGTATAGCTAATTCGTCGCAAGATTATTTACATTTGTCTCTCTTGCGACGATATCAAATGATTCTTGGATTCATTTCATATTTGTTTTATCAACTTGAAATTAAAATTTGATACTTTGCAAGCTAGTTGGACCTTGAGTCAAATACAAATATGAAATTTGGAATCATTAACATATCTACT
>SNQJ01S0210862.1:0-10978 GCA_010110895.2 Picea sitchensis | reverse complement strand
TGTGAAAATAGGGCATCAAAGTTAAAACAAACGACTTCTAAAATAGGTGACAGAAGCAAATCAAGCAAGCGATTATAAATTTTAAAGCCATCAAACCTTTATTGTTACAAGAAGATCACCAGGGTGACCACCTTCAGGATCTGCTCCACCACGCCCTAAAACTCTTAATGTCTCATCATTGTCAATGCCTGAAAAAAAATAACAAATCTGAATTATGAAACAAGTGCAAGGATAAAGACAACCTGAAACAAAGAATACTCACAAGGTCAAAAGCACATCCATCAGATAGAAAAAAAAAATAGTTTGACACACTGAGACAAGAAAAAAAATAATCTTTCAAAAACAAAGACAAAATCTTATAGTATCCATTGAAAAAATATATATAAAATTTCCAAAAACCTGAAGAATGGTGCAACCATACAAATGCAAAAAAAACAGCTTTAAAGGCCAAAACACAAAATTATAAAGAGAAGACATACAAATAATGTATGGAACCATCACTTTATAGGGACTTTTTGATTACTTTTTTTCAGAAACCACCACTTAGTTGGCATTAACGGGAGAGACGGAAAAGGAAACTCCCCCTCCCTCTCCCGTGAAGAAGGAATGACTGAGATCACAAGTACTTGAAGGAAGTGCATCAGTCACATCATAGACATCTCCCCCCTTTGGCTAAGGCTGAGAAACTGGGCGGAGAGCAAAACCTGACCAACAGATGCCAATATTCCTCATAAAATCTGAAGAATCATAGTTAGCCCATCAGCCTTTCCTCATTCTTGAAACACCAGAACCCTGAACCTAAAAACAGGAAATAAAGACAAGTTGATGATCCTTTTAGATACACCTTTCAACCCCAATACTTGGATAAATCCCTAACAATCTCTCTCAGCCTCTGCTCAAAAATGATTGATAAGATAAGATAAGATAAGATAATTTTATTAATGTCCAACGAATGACCACAAAAGTAGGTCAATGGAACTGAAAACTATATCATGTATGAGTGCAATGTGGGACTGCAAACACAGCTCCTAGACAATGCCGAAAAAATCATAAAGAAGGAAAGAAACAAAACAAACTGTAGTACAGCCTCACAATATATATGGCCGAAACAAAAACAAAAGTACTGTGATCCAAAATATAAGTGAGTATGTCCAAGGTAGAGGACAACTCAAAACCCTATCAAGAGATAGAGTGAGAGAGAGAACTGACGATGAGGTTGTCAAGATCTCCCTGGTCTAATGGCTGAGGGCAAGGGGGGCGAACTGGGCGTTGGCTCGTTGTCGGAGTCTTTAGGGACTATCGAGGGGTCCGGTTGTATGATCCTAGGGGGGATGTAGGAGCGCGGGATACTCCTAACATCCAAGGCCGAAAGAAAGAAACTCTGGATAGATCTCTCGTTGCTTCTCTGACTCTGGGAGGTAGTCTAACGGACGGGAGGCTCCCTACTCTGGATCCTTCTGGAGCTAATCCCTCTAGCCTTCTAAGGATATGTGGATTGATGTACATTTCAGCACCTCCAAACTGATCTCGATGATGACGATCTGTCTCCCAAAGCATGAGGCTAAGGGGAGACACGAGGTCTCACCACTCGACTGTTTAATGCACTCTGGGACTATGTCCATCGCTTGTTAATCCGATTTGATGGATCAACATGAAAGTATGTGGTGATCTTCCTGGTCATCCCAAGGCATGGTATTGCGTGTAGGAGGTGGTACTGTAAGAAAGTAGAGAGGGAGCCCCATGAGTCTCTGTAGAGGAAATGGTAGTGTCCTCTGATCTCATAATACATGGGACACCTAAAGATGAGGTGTGTCTCTATCGCTAGTTCCTGTAAGTGGCACAACTGGCAGATCCTATCAAACCGTGGGATATGGTGGTCCGTCTCAATCCGAAGTCGATGAGATCTGACCCGGAGTTGTCCCAATGGGATCCTGAGTGGTTGCATCCAATGTCTGCATGTATAAGGGGGGTAGACGACAATGCCATCACGCAGCTCCAAAAAATGCTCTAAATAGAAGGCCATCTTCGACACCAGGCTCATCAGAGGTGAGGTCTAAGTGACCTAGACGTACATTTTGTAGATGCCCTCTCCGATAACCTGATTCAGTACCTGTCTAGTCAGCAAGAAATGGTGCAGTGCATCAAGTGAGAAATTGGACAAGAGTAACTCTACAACGTGAGGGATACTTTCCCCACCTATACATTCTCTAGTATTTTATTTTTCCTTTCCTTTTTTTCCTTGTCTTTTTTTTCCATTTTGGGGGGTAGGGGGCCTTCCCATAACAAGATCTCCCTATCTCTCATCCTCATTCAGAAAAAGAAGAGAAGGATCTAGAGCCACATAAGTTCCTCTCTAGCCAAAAAGATAATCATTCAGGACAAACTCTCCAAAGTACCCAAAATGTCAAATGGCCATGCAATGGCCTGATATAAAGGATTTCGTCTTCTAGTCAGGTTTACAGAAAATATTATGGTGTTGCAAAAACTTTGCTCCATTGAAAACCCACTAGACAAAGTCATGCCCCTCCCATGATATGCACCACGGAGGTATCGTGGGAAAAATCAATAAGGGGTGGTTTCCAAAAGCAACATCACTGCTTGACCTACAGTAACAAGAAGTAAACTGGCAACACTCAACTTGAACAGTTTGATGAAATACATGCTAATATGATAATATCTGATCAATACAATTTAATGTTTGAAGTTTGAACTCTTGAGATGATGGTATAACTTTTACTTGAGGCCAAGGCCAACATCACTTTGTAATCATTATTGTGTTATTGTGTATTATCGTGTTTCTAGGCGTGGCATAATGCTGACATAGTCAACGCTCAATTATTTTATTCCTAGGAGGTTAAGGCCAACCTGGTCATCATAGTGGGCCCATAACCCCTCTTGGGGATGGCACCCTCCTCTTAAGTTGTGCATAAATGCACAACTCACCTCTCATTGTAATATCATCATTTTATTCAAGTGAATCATTCGTTAAGCCTATGGGCATCATATCTAGCATTGCACTCTCTTCATGGTGTGATCTATTGTGTATAAGTTTTCTATCAAGTGTTGTGTTCAATTGTTCTTGGGTGATTTCTCTCTAAGGTGCACTTGCTGATTTCTTTCTATTGCGTACTAATGCCAATTTATCTTTTTCCCTAGTGCTAGTTTGTCTTCTCGGTGTAGATTTAAGTTTGCTGGTGATTCATTTCAATCCTTTTCTCTCTTGTGATTCCAACATGGTTTCAGAGCAGGTGTGAACCTCCCTTACTCTATTAAGCAGCTGATCCAAAGACTTGTGTCTAGAGGCATTGTCTAAAGGGCTACAAATATAGGGTTTTTGAATTATTCTGTAGAGTTTCCTAGGGTTTAAACCCTCTGTACAGGCCCCAGGGCCCACTTCAATAGCTGATCCAGAGACTTTTGGCTGCTGGCATCACTTCTGTTTGCGTGACTGCAAATCAAGATTTCAGATCATTTTTTCCACCCACATTTTCGTGGCTGAACTGAGTTTTGTGGCTGGTGACATCACTGTTTTTTTGTGACTATGGAACCAGGGGTTCATATCATGTTTTTTGACGTTGATCAGAAATTTTTTAAGGGCAGCACCTTTTGCCACATATCTGTTTTCCAGGAGTTTCTGGTACCTTCCCAGGGTTTAAAACCCTCTTTTTCAGCCAGTGCACTCTTCTTTTGCTGTATATTTTTTTCCCATAGTTGCCGGTACCTTCCCAAGGTTTAAAACCCTCCTTTTTCAGCCAACATACTCTCCTCTTTTGCTGCAGACTTGTTCACAGAAGTTGCTGCTACCTTTCCAGGATTTAAAACCCTCTTTTTCAGCCAGTATATTTTTCTCTTTTATTGAGACTTTATTTGGATAAGGCTCGTATTTTTCTTTCACTTCGGTCTACAAAGGTGAATTTTTAAAGACTTTAAAGAGGATTCTTCTTAATTGTTGAACATATGGACTTGTGTGAATATTTGCCCAATTAAATAGAGCTTATTATGATATTTGAGCAGAACACATAACTGCACTTCTTCGGAGCAAGGGTTTGTGGATATCCCAGACCCTTCCTCCGAATGTTCAAAGTATGATTTCATCCAGTTCATATTTCAGCATGGCTTGATCAAGTACATGGGCCTATCTTCCAGGATATTGTTTAAATGATCCTTCTACTAATGAGGTGACTTAAAGCACAACTGTTATTCTTGATGAAATGCTTCTCAACCCTGCCAAATTCAGAGATATTCTTTATGTTCCAGGAGTTGGCAGTTTTATAGTGTATGCTTTGTCTTGTTGTGATCAATATTTTAAAACTCGAACTCCCACTCCGACTCAGAATCAGTCGAGGGTCGACTCAAACTCGATTCAGACTCAGCTCAGAATCAAACAAGTTTGATTTTTATGGCTTGGTTTACCGAAAAATAAATAAATTTTTAATTTTTAATGAAAAAACTATATTTTAAAGATTCCAAACCATTAGAGACAAAACTGAAAATATCCATAGTTTGCTCATGTATATGCCATGTAAGGGTGAATATATCAAAATGGCACCGAGTGCAATACATATCTGAAACAAAATACTAAACCAACGAGGCTCTAAATGGCCTCTAGAGTCCAAAAAACAACATGCATGATGCTACAAGCTACTGGCCTACTACATGTGTGACAACCAAATCTGGCTCACCAATTAAATGTCCAAAATATTTGGAATACAATGTAGAAATCCATATGGATAACAATATATATAATAAATGTATGAGTAATGATATGAATAGTATAGTATGATTACAAATGAGAATGAGGGCCATATATATATACCCACGCAGGGGTGCCCTTTCATAAGAGACGTGACCTTTCATTATCGAGGTGTCTCTTCCAATGTAGCCATAGCGCGGAGCAGAGCAGGAGCGTTTTTAGGGAGCGAACCGTCGCGAGCATCATTTTCAAAAAATCCTTGGGAGCGAAGCATTCTGGGAGCGTCTATTATATATATATATATATAGCAATTACAAACTTACAAACCAACATACAAATTTTTAAGCCATATAATAAAAAGTAGACCATTAAGTTATGGAATGAAATCAGTGATCTAGCAACTGCCAACAATAACATGAGTCATGACCAAATAGTTATGATTAAAAAATAGGTCATCTGCATTGAATTGTGTATCTTTGTCTCTATTCTTTGGATATGTTAGGGAAAACATTAATCCCAAGGGGCCCCTTATTGTCATCACTCTCCATTATACCACAAAGATGCCTCCTCACATAGGTATATGAACCTTCAACCAGTATAAGGTTTTCCTTGATGACAATCATGAGGACATAAAAATTTAATGGTTCCACCACCTCTCCCCCCCCTCAAGTTTTGTAACAAATTTCAACAAGGGTGTCAATGAAGCTTTTCCACCTTCATTGTCCTCTTCATTGCTCTCTTCATCCTCTTCAAACCCTCCTTCATCTTCAAACCCTCCCTCATCTTCATTCTCTTCTTCCCTTTGATGCCTAGTCCCTGACAAGACCATGAGAACCAAAAATGGAATGATAAACCAAAAGAAAATCATTTTCCTCAAGCTTTAGATGAACAACTGGCAATAAAATGAGGGAGAAGAAAAGAGTAGGAGGCTCCTCAAATAAATTTAACCAAGGGAAATGAGAGAGGTTAGGTTTGGGCTTACCTCTTTAGCTCTAGAATCTTGCAAGTTGAAAGTTGAGATAGATGGTTTCCTTTGTTCTCTCCTCCAAGCTCTCTTTGTTTCTCTCCTTCAAGCTCCTCTTTGCTCTCTCTCCTCCAAGCTCCTCTTTGTTCTCTCCTTCAAACTCCTCTTGCTCTCAAGCTCCTCTTGTTCTCTCCTTGATCTCTCACCAAATCTTGCCTTTCTCTTCAAACTTTCCTTTTCTCTCTCTTCCAAGCTCAAGCAAACACAAAAAGAAACAATGAGGGAAATGAGGAGGAAATATCTTTTATTCCCTCCTTACTTTCCCCTAACCACACACCACACTCTATGGGAAAGAGTAGGAGAGGAGGAAAAAACCATAAACAAATTTAACCCAAGGAAATGAGAGAGTTGGGGTTTGGGCTTACCTCTTTAGCTCTTGAATCTTGCAAGTTGAAACTAGAGATAGATGGTTTCCTTTGTTCTCTCCTCCAAGCTCCTCTTTGTTCTCTCCTTCAAACTCCTCTTTGCTCTCTCCTCCAAGCTCCTCTTTGTTCTCTCCTTCAAACTCCTCTTTGCTCTCTCCTCCAAGCTCCTCTTTGTTCTCTCCTTCAATCTCTCACAAATCTGCACTCTCCTTCAAGCTTTCCTTTGCGCTCTCCTCCAAGCTCAAGCAAACACAAAAAGAAACAATGAGGAAATGAGAGGGGGGAAATATCTTTTATTCCCTCCTCACTTTCCCCTAACCACACCCCACACACTAACCCAACTCAAAAAAAATTAAAAATGAGTATTTTTTTTTGTTTTTCGTGGAAGCTCGCGAGCCCTACGTGAAGCGCTCGGGGAACAATAGGGAAGCATTAAGGAAGCGCTTGGGAAGCGACCCCCAAAGTGAGCTTCCGAAATTCAAAAGCCAACTTCTGGATTTCGGAAGCTCGCTTCAGGGGTCGCTTCCATGGCGAATCCACTTAGAGCGAGGTTCTGAGGGTGGAGCAGAGGGGGGGCGCTTCCTACAATATTGGTCTCTTCATTATTGTTTATTAATTATTGTTTATTGATTATTTATATTTATATTTCATATCATCTTATATATTTATATTTATGTCTGTTACATTGCCTTCCCCTTAAGAAATGCTTTGTCCCCAAAGCATAGTTATGGAAAGGCCTTACGTTTTTTCTCTAACTTGTAATGCCTTCACTCGATTCTTGGCTTTTGAGACTGTTATGGTTGATGATATGAGATGCTATGAACTTCTTAGTGATGAGCATAATTGTTGAACCGTCAAAGGATCTGGCCATCCTAATTTGATCCTTTGTTGAGCATTGTGCTTATATGATACCCAATATGAATTTCTATTATGAGACTCGATGACATTGGTATCAATATTCTTCGAACAATAAGTCAATTATTTATGTTTTGAGCAAAGTTGATAGATTGACTTGTTAATGTATCTGTTTTCATGATTAGGATGTCGATAAGGTGTATTTGTAGCATGGCTTCCCTTTATCGTACCTGTAGGGTTCTCAAGATTTACTTTTAGTGTTTCATGCACTAGTTTGTTGATAGTTGCATTTCTATAAGTAAGTACACCTGTAACTTCCATCATTTGTACTCCAATATCCTTATATGTCTTTTCTTCAACTAGATTGTAATTTTCTTGAATCTTGATATTAGCCGGATCTGTATTTGATCCCTTCTCCTCAACTTGGATTTTTTCACCTGAAGATGCTTCTTTCTCGATAAGTTGCTCTAACTTATTTTCCAATGACTTCATACCATTCTTAAGTTTCTTGATTTGCATAAGTAGGTTTTGATTATGATTCTTTAAGCGTGCAAGTTCTCCCTGTTCCGATTTGTTGCCTTTATTTTTAGTGTCTTGATTCTCACATTTCTCATTTTTTAATCTGCTAATTTGTTCTAGGAGCTTTTGATTAAGGTTTTTCAAACAGAAATTTTCATCATTTCTTTCTAATAGGCTCTTCTCGAGATCTTCCTTTTCTTGTTCTAATTTTTTATTGCACTGCTTCTTTGCTTTACAAATTTGTGCAAGTAATTTTTTACTGTGATCTTTTAACTGAGAAATTTCTTTGTTTTTATCTGTGATAACTTTGTCGAATTCTTTTTGTATCTTTGATATAGACCATTGATTTTCCTGAAGGATCACCTTGGAGATGTCTTTAAGGTCTTTTGATGAAGGTACTATTGAATATGATTTCATTGCAATGTCCCGAATTGTCATCTTTTTCTTTTTATAGGGAAACATCAAAAACCTTTTCTCCATGTTTAAGATGAAGGTACCTAGTTTTTCAAACCAGGGTAACCCGAGAATTATGTCAATCTCTTCTTTATACATAGTTGTAACATTGAATTGAGATATATATTCATAATCATCAATTGTCACTTGTAACTCCTTAATTTCATATTATTTCCTACAAAAAATATCTTCCTTTTCAATTATATTCAGCTCAAGAATTAATAATCGATTTGCCAAATTGATATAATGTAGTTTTCATCCTGGGCCATGGTGATAACGAGGCTAATCTTTTTTCTTTGAATACTCCTCTGGAAGTGGGATTATCGACATGAACTACAAGATCTAGCTCGAACTCCTTGGACTCCTCAAGGACATTTGCAACTACAGTAGTAATACTAGTAGAAGCACAGGATGCACAACTAGTCCCTGCCATGCCTGGTGCTAACCCTACTCCTACTAGTGGATCCAAATCAAATCAATCCACGACAAGCCATCAATACCATAATCAAGAACAAACTCTGCCACAACCTGTAGGGTGCCAAATAGAATTGACTCAACGGAGTGGGTACAAACTCAATCGAGTTGGACCCGTTTGGTATTAAACCGACCAAGCCGATGGTTGGACCGATTTGGTACCGAACTAGTCCTTGATTCGTTTAGTACACAGAGTCAAAGTGGATGACAGTTGACTTAGTCAACTCGACCGAGTCCAAATTCGAGTCAATCGTTTTTTTTAAATTGATTATGATGTGAGACATGATTCTCAACCATTGGTTCATCATGACATTTGTGGACCTATTACCACTTGTTCTCATGGGGAACCTATGTAACTCTTCAATTTCTTTGAAAGTGCTTCTAGTCACACATCACAGGATCTTCTCCATTGCTCTTTATAGACAACTCTTCCATGGATGAGACTCAACATGTTTCAATGGATCTTTCTTCTATACATCTTCCAGAAGCCACCTTCACCAACTTATGGAACCATGTTGGTGTGGGGGGTATGGCATTCAAGGGGATTATATGTGGCATCTTTTCCATATGGCCCACACTAAACATCAAGGGCGGAATTTGTGATGTAATGCCTTCTCTCCAAGGCCTTCTATTTAAATTGAGGGGAGATGTTCTGAATAGGGTGTTGTCCCCTAGGTTGTTTCCCTACCTCTCACTGAGGGTCCCACTGCCAAGGTATGATGTGCAGCAACATCTTCTTGTGCTACTCTAGGACTTCGAGCCAGTACTCAGGCCAAAGGGGGCTACCCTCACTTATCCTAACGTTATATGTGCTAATTTGTTACCCTAAAAGTGTTGATATTATGGTAGTTGTGGGAGGTATTAACCTCCATGTGTAACCTTTGACAAGATTAGAATATTAAGGGAAGCAAGAGAAACCCTAAAACGTTGGATAATAACCCTAGGAGATAAGTCGGCTCAAGAGAATATTTAATATTGAGTTATTAGCCTCCAGAAAGAAAAGTCGGCTCAATCAAGTGAGATAGAGAAGTATAAATAGAGGGCGCTAGAGCTCATTTGTCACTCTCACTCTCACAACTGCATAAGACTAGTGGTGCGCAAGTTTGGAGAGGGAGTGCAGTTGCAGCTGCTGCAACTGGTATTTTGGTTTTTGGTTGGACTTTCTGCTTGGTTATGGTCTGGACTTTCTGCTTGGTCTTTGGTTATTCTTGCTTGGTGCGCTAGGCCTTGGAGAAAGGTGCGCTACCTTGGTTGGCTATTGGATTGCTTCCAGAATTATTCTGTGTGTCAAGGTTAAGGTGCTCGGGGGTGGCCTTTGTGCCTATGGTTGGGAGACAATATTGTTATATTGTCTATGGTGAAATAAGCACACCTATTTTTCTAATAGGTTATGGGCCCACACTATCTTCGGAAAGTCTAACCACTAGAAGATAGATTGGGAGGATTTTCTTAGTTGTAGTTGCAGTTGCAGTTGCAGTCAAAGTTTTTCTACACCAACGAAACCCTAACCCTCTTGTTGAGGCACCTTAAGTGAAGAGCTTGACCTAATTCCTGGATAGCCTAGCGCACCTCCTAGTTCTCTCAACAAGCCAAGGCGTCAAGTTTGAGTTTTTGGTCAAAGTCAAAGGTTGACCAAGTCAAAGAAGTCATGACTTACTCTATGAAGTCGGAAAACAAGTTAGAAGGGGCTTCTAACTTCAGAACATCGAAGAAGGGGATTGACCTCATCCTTGCCAAGAATAAAGTGTTGGATATCGTGAAAGGAAAGATCATGGAACCACAGTTTGAAGCAGGAAAAGAGAAGGAACCTCAAAACGCTGCAGTTATGGAGAAGTTAAAGGACAATTACATCAACGTTATGAGTATCATAGTGGACTTTGTAAAAGACCACTTGATACCCTACATCTCTCATCTTGACTCATCTAAGATGTACGATGCCCTAACTAACCTCTTCCTAGTCAGAAATATTGGACAAGTGATGAGTATGAAGAATGAGCTCTGTGACATGAAAATGAATGATGATGACACCATAACATCATACTTTGTAAAAATCTCTCAACTAAGAGATCAACTACAAGCTATTGAGGAAATCATTTCAGAAAAGGAACTAGTAAATATCGTACTCAATGGTCTTCCCAAGACATGGGATGCATTTTTCGCAAGCATGAACACAAGAATGGAGTATCCCATTTGAAGAACTTTGGACTTGATGTGCACAAGAAGAATCAAGGATTAGCGCAAAAGAGAAATCCCAAAAGAAAGATGATGATCAAGCATACACAACAAAGTTCAAGAAATTCAGGAATAAGAAGAAGTTTGGTTCAAGGAAGAAACCAAATCAAGAAAAGGATATGTCAAAAATACAATGCTTCAAATGTCTAAAATATGGTCACTACATGAACCATTGTCCTAAGTTAAAGAAAAGGGAGGAAACACATGAAGCAACAGTTTTCGAAGAAAAGGAACCCTCAAAGAAAGTTAAACAGGATGAAGCAGACTTCTTCTTCTAGTCAAGGTAACAATATTCTTCTATAACATAGTTCTTGTACATACCATGTTTACATAGTTCTTGTACATATCATGTGTATTTATTTC
>SNQJ01S0210860.1:0-15954 GCA_010110895.2 Picea sitchensis | reverse complement strand
TCCATCCCCCTTATGAAAGCGTTGTCCTCAACACTTGATGTACAACCATATACCAGGGTCCCATGGATAAGTGTGGACCATAGTGTTTAATTAGACTAGAGAACTAGGGTCCGATTGAGAAATGGTAGCCACCATGCTGAAGTAGTCCAACCGCCATTGTAAACCAGGGTCCCATGTCCAATTTCTCATGTGAACCCCACATGGAAGATATCGACACCCAATAACCAACTGAATAGATCTATAAATATAATCACCACAAATACTGAATACACAATAGAGCCACAGAGCAATATAGAAGAACAATATGTAAAATATCTTTTATTACTATCAAACCCTTGAGGTAGGGCAACACCATACAATGGATCCTATTATGGAAGGGATCCTCTCATGTTCACTTGCCTCTTCGAGGGGGCATCCTCCTATTGAGCTACCACTCTACAATAATTCTCTCCATATCTCATTACATTGCTTGAACCTCTTTATATAGTGCTACCATCACCTAAGAACATTCTAGAGGAGGATTTTCTAGAAGTGGAACCTTCTAAAAAGTCCTCTTATATTTATTATATCTAACTACCATAGTGGACCTTATTTAATATTATAGTGGACCTAGTCCACCTTACATTGAATGGTCTCCACTATTATCACTATGGGCCCTCTAGGTCCCCACTACTACATCTCTAGCTACCAACAATTCCATCCCCCTTATGAAAGCATTGTCCTCAATGCTTGATGTACAACCATATACCAGAGTCCCATGGATAATTGTGGACCATAATGTTGAAGAATACTGGAGAACCAAGGTCGCATGTAGAAAGGAAATCCACCATGATGAAGTAGTCTAACCACCATTGTAATCCCGGGTCCCATGTCAAAGTGCTCATGTGAACTCCCCGTGGAAGATTTTGGAGCCTAATAACCAAGTCAAAATGATGCTCCAAAGACTGACACATGTTATGTGGATCCAAATAAGAAGATCCATCCACATAGTGGAAAATGGTCACAGTATAATCTGGAAGGAATAATACCACTGTAGAATATGCAGGATGGAAACTGGTAATAATAATTGGTTCTCGATTTGTCACATTGATTCTCTCTACAAAAGGTGGATTAGAGTCATCAAATAAAATATGAAAGTGGTTGTCATCCCAGAAATGACAACTATCCATATGTCAATCATCACAATCAGCCTCAAAATCATACCAAGCATATATTTCTTGATTATATTCATCTCTGATGTCTGCCATAAGAAATCTCACCTACATTCTATCCAATGAATCTTGAATACTACGAAAACTATCATTGAGGCCATTTGCAAAGTCATGCAATCTAGCATCCAATGTGTTATACAATTGAGATTTGAATGATTTAGTAAATTGTAGAATTTATTTGAGGGTTTGAGAGGAAATATCCATCTGAGCACCCTATGAACTCTTCGGTCCCGCATTCTTCATAAAAAAACCCAAAAAATAGAACAATAAGTTACGACAGAAAATCGTATTTTTTTCTGGAAAAACGCTAAAAAACTGTTGAATTTAAAATGCTCATAACTTCACTTCCCAGACTCTGCTTCAGCTGATTTTTTTTTTAAATTGGTTGAAATTATGAGATTAACTCAGATCTATAATTTGTTTGGGCAAATTCAGCCTCCATCTTCTACAGAAATGAAAAAATTGTGCCGCCCTTTGCGGAAAAAACCCTGAAAATTTGCAGATTTTAAAACTTCAATATCTTGACTTCCCGGACTCCGTTTCAAATGATTTGTATTTTTAACTTGGGTGTTTTTCTGAGAGGAACTCAGATATACAATTTATTTCTGTAAAATTTTCACATAAATACGCCGAAAATTTCTGGAATTTCGAGGCCCTCTTTTTTCTTCTCCGAAAAAAAAATCTGCAAAAATAAAAAATATTTGCCCACAATGTCTGCTAAGGAAAGTTCTCAGATACCACTTTTTAAGATCCAAATACTTGAATAAAAAATATCACAATAGATCTAAATATATCTGAATGGAATCACCACACAAATGTATGAAACCATATAGAAAACCACAACTTTATTATATCAAAACCCTTGAGGTAGGGCAACACCATACAATGGATCCTATTATGGAAGAGATCCTCTATTGTTCACTTGCCTCTTCGAGGGGGCATCCTCCTATTGAGCTATCGCTCCACAATAAAATAATTCTCTTCATATCCCATTACATTGCTTAAACCCCTTTCTATAGTTTTACCATCACCTAAAAACATTCTAGAGGAGGAATCTTCTAGAAGTAGAACCTTCTAAGAAGTCCTCTTACATTTATTATATCTAAATAACCATTTATTATATCTAACTACCATATTGGGCCTTATTTAATAATATAGTGGACCTAGTCCACCTTACATTAAATGACCTCCACTATTATCACTATGGGCCCTCTGGGCCCCCCCACTACCTCTCTAGCTACCTTACATACTCCCCCTACTTGAACTCTCCTTGGGGTTGCTCCCCCTGTCTGAATGCCTTTGATCTTCCTCTGAATAATCTTTCCCTTTTTGAACAAGGGATATCACTCTGATGTAATGCTGAAAATACATCGCTTATACTCCCCCTGTGACCATCGCTCCTCCTGAAATCATGCCTTTGTGCTCTTTCTTCAAATATAGGCATATTTTCTAGATGTGCATTTGATAAATATCTCCTCCTAGAATCATGGGAAGAATGACCCCCCCTATGGTTATGTCTCCCCCTATCTTCTCTTCAAGATCAACAATATGCTACCATATAATGATCCTTGGACATGTTCATGCATCAAAACCATGCCATACCAACCATCATGAAGCAAAAGATATGTCAAAAAAATAGAGAATCATGAGTAAAATATCAACTAAGTACATCATGTGCCAAAATGTGTGCTCATCATGCACAACACTTATGTACATCAACCATGTATCTCAACATCATGAAATGTGCCAAAATATATCATCCATGGAATGTATCAATCATATGCCTCTATCAATCATTCCAACATGTCCATCTACCAGTATGCCAACCATGTTCATCCACCAACATGCCAACCATGTGTTATATCACTCATGATATGTCTCCATAATGAACCAAGTACCATAACCATGTATCAACCAAATACCAATTGCTGTGATAATCAAGTAGTACCAACAACATAGTATGATCAAGCATATGTCATATATGAGTGTACCAAAACATGTACACCACCATGCACCAATACCACAAAATGATGAATCTCATGCCAAGTGTATGCACCATGATATCCAACATATGCTTCCAATAAAAAATCATAAGATATATCAATGAAAATCAAATATGTACCAGCCATGTACTCCAACATATCAGCATCAAACTATACTCATGGGTTAGTGCCACACACCCAAGATTTATTTTACATCGTCACCTTACATGATCTAACATAGAACCATGAAAAACCTGTAGCAAACGGTGTTAGAACCTGCAATAAACAATGTCAGACCCTGCAACACAAAGGTATACCATCACATCAAACTACAACTCATGTGCATTTCCTTTTTCCCAAGGCTTTACCAAATATATGCGGCCTACTACACAACAGAGCGCGTATGTACGCGACTTATTCAAGGTTAGCACGTGTATGTACATGACCGATACCACTGTAACCCATGTATGCTTCATTAGATGACTTACTTGAGATTCCCTTCAGACTTTCATCATGTTCTGGTTGTTTTGTCTTCTTCACCCACTTCTATAGAGGTTCCTGCTTCTCAGAACTTGAGCTCTGAGCATCCATCTTTTCAAAGATGTCTCCCTTTCTTACTTCATTCCTTCTTCTAGCCATGCTATGTGAAGTCCTCATCATGGAATTTCTTCTTGTGTTCCGTCACTCCTGGGATTTGTGGCCAAATCCACTACAGCTATAGAATCTCATGGTGTTACAATGAACAACAATGTGTCCTACTTGATCACATCTCCAACACCTCATGGTGTTATAAAATCTTCATTATATCTCCTTTCATGAGATCTACACTCAAAATATTTGTGACCATATCCATTACATGAATAACAATGCCCATGAAAGAATACTTGATACCTTTGCTTTGGTGTCCCAAAGAATGGCTTCTTGATGTCTTCCTTAGCACGTTGGTTTTGAAATTTTCTTTGCCTTAAGCCGATGGTTGTTTTGCAATATTGTCTTCTGGCTAACAGTGGACTTACCTCATGCTTCTTTGAGGGTGCTTGCTTCAGCATGTGTGTATCTTCTCCTTTGTATCCAAGACATGATTTATCATATGATGATCTTTGACTCAGATCTCATCCAAGATTCGTGAGCTATTCAAGAATTTGTTTGACTTTCCACCTTCTTTCTAAGGTCAACAATTTCATCTTCTAACACAACATGACTCTTCAACGCCATTTATTTGAATCTTCAATAGTTCCTCTATTCTTTTGGCTTCTTCAATTTTGGTCTTGAGATGGACAATGGTTTCAAAACTTTTGCTAATCTCTCATATACATTATATCTTCTTTTCCATTCTTTAGTCTTGTGATCTCTTCTTACTTTTCTTCTAGTTGAGTCTTCGCTCTCTTCTTTTTTCCTTGATCATTTCTTTTTAATTTCAAGATGTGCTTTAGACTTCTACTAATAAAATTCTTAGTGTTATACGAAAGATAGATGGTTATGGTACATATAATAATGATTACTTCTATATCTATATAAACCTACAACTTCTTTTTGGAGTTTTAATAGATTTTATTCTATTCTTTTCATGGGATAGTGCCATCAAACTTTAGACAAATTGTTTCTACATCTTCTTCTTCGCTTGTAGAAAAAATCATCATCATCATTTGCATTTCCACCGGGGTTTTGAGGGTTCTTTACCTTAATTTTAAATATCCTCATGATCTTCACTTTTTGCCAACACCAACACATAATTATTTTCCTTCATTTGAAGTGTCTTCAAGATATATACCTTTGTGCTATCATCCTTGATTCTTTTATCTTCACTTGAAATGTTTCAAGATAACATTTATAAATAATGCATTCAAGAGTTTTTGGATATTCTTTACCTTTAGTGATCTTTAATATCTTATTTATTCTTCTTTATTTGATATGTTTCCTATAGCTTTATCCATAGATCATAGTGAGGTGGAGTATTCCATGCTCTCTTTGATAGGGCTTGAGGGGAGTCCACTAAGAATGGTCTTGAGAGCCAATGCATCATCTTCTTTCCTTCCTTTGAGCTACAAACTTTGACTTGTTCTTCAATGAAACTGATCCACCAATGGTTTCCCTTTAAATAGTTGCTCCCATTTACTTCAAATGTATTATCATCTCTATTCTCCAAGTGAAATAGTTTCCCTAATCAAGGATTGGAACTTCTTCATCCATTTTGTGTGTCTATGGATCTCCATCCAAGCTTATTGGAGCTTGTAGTGAAGACCAGCTCTTATACCAATTGTGGACAACACACTTAGGGGAATGAAGTGTGAATGCTTTAAAATCTTCCCTCTTACAAAAAAATTCTTATTTAACATTCAACATTTTATTCATTACCCTTTATTTGTAATTTTATAACCAGGTTAGATGTGAATAATTATCGACAAAATAGCATCATCAACAAGTCATCACCACAAAGAACACAAGATGTATGCTACAATTTTTCTTTTTATCATGGACAACAATCCAATCCAGTTTTTGATAACAAGCGGAATGAATTACAAATCTTCAAGAGCACCGGCTCCATTATGCAAGACTCAACTTAAATACTAGGCATTAGCTGAGATGAGGCAACAATCCTCAATAGATATCAAATGCATTATAGGTAGCATGTGACACGTAGATAGTGTAACCAGCGTGTGTATGCTCGGCTCTATAGCCGATGTGTACATGTGGCCGGTCATAATACAATAACCCTCAGGTATACTTTCTGAGTTGTTAGGGTTTGTCCCTTTAGATCAACTCAGATTCTCTACAAATAATTCATCATTCTCTTCTATCTCACAGTACATTCAATGCGACCTAAATGATCCTATACATCCAAGTTTTCCAATAGATTTCTCATTCTCCACAACGATCAGCAATATGAATACTATCTCAACATGATGTATAAACAACTAGTATACCATAGCAATCATGTCACCACTTAATCACAAAATGCGCTCGCTCCATCAACCGTCATCCAAACTAAACCACCATACCATGAAATGTACAAGGAATTCCCTAAGATTCACAGCACTTCAAACAATAGTATCCATCAGACAATAATGTAACCATACAAATGTCTCAGTTATAGATCTGAGCACATAGAATCACGGAATCGAGACACACTCATCATCCAAGAGCTTGGCTGGATCAAACACAAGTCTTCATTATTCCATCCACTGTACATGCCCTACCCTCATACAAATGGAATTGAAGCTATTATTACATCCTTCATACACCTAGAATAGGGTTTACGAGATGCGAAATTTTATTAGGTCAAGATCTCAGACGTGTCCGAATTGATCGTCCATGAGATCTTCCTCTAAACTTTATTCCTCGGAATATAGATCTTCAATCTGCTCAAGAGATCCACATCAAAGATTCTCTCACAGAACTCTCCATCAATACTCCACAAGATATTTTCACAAGAAGCTCTCCATTGATCCACAAAGGATGATCTACAACAGGACCATAGCTATCTTATTTATACTTTTCATCCTCTGGGTCATAGCCCGTTTTGGGTTGCCAACCATTTTCTGGGTCACTTAACCTATTTTTCCTTATTTTAGGGTTAACCACTTTCCATGAATATAGAATTTCTCCAATACTTTATCATTTAAATATTCCTTCTTGATTTTTGTCCTGCTGCTATTATTTAAATAATCCCTTATGATCTTTTCACTTTATTTTATCATTTAAACAATGATTTATTCTTTTAGGTCACTTTTGACTTCTTTGACCTTGGGCTTCAAACCAACATATGGGGGTCCTTCATCTTGATAAGGCCATAACTCTCGACCATGAGGAGTTATGTGACATTCTATACCATGGAAATGGCATGACAAGCTATCCATCAGGGATAAGTTTCACCGATAACATTGATCTTCATTCCATTATTCCACATACAAGAATGGGTCCTCCAACCATTCTTCTAGGATAACTCAATCCTAAAGCGTCTTCTCGTGAGGGCTTTTATATAGGGGACCAGCGGAGTTCATCCATTTTTTGTACCTTATCAACCATGATAAGACTATAATGGTCATCTTTACATCAATCCATACTTGCATCATATACATCAACTATGCATTATGTCAACTCATTGATTCATCTTCATCAATTGGTTTCCACTTGACATCTATCATTCTCATCAAGGACAATTCATCATATACAATGAAAACTCATTGATCAATCTTTATTGATTGGTTTCCACTTCGACATATATCATTTCTCATCAAGGATAACTCAACATCAACAACCAATCAAAGCCTATCAATCAATCCATCACTTGACCCTATCAATCAATCCATCACTTGACATCAATCAATGACATCAATCAATCAAGTCATTGGCATCAATGACAACATGCAAACCATTGGCATCAATGACAACATGATCCAACATAATCTCTCTATATGTTTAATTCATCAAGTATTAACAACAAATTGAATAAGAGCATTGTCAATTACTTAATCCTTAGTTATAAAATCTTCAAAGTCAATAATGCAAAATAATAGAAAATGAACCCTCCAAACTTATTAGTCCCTGCCTCCATCCAGGGACTCTAGCTTTTGCCTTGTGGTCAACTATAGTTGACTTCCTATTAATTGGTGTGTTTAGGTATGTTTGTCGATTTTTGATAAAGTCCCTTTCCTACTTTTTCATAAAATTGATTTATTAGTAGAAACAAATCTATTTTCCTATTTTTTAAATTTCACCAACAAAATTTTGGAATTTTTCAATGTTAGGTGATGTGACTTTAATACCATGGTGTATTCCTATTTTTTCCCAAATCGTTAGACTAAAAAATTATTTATTATTATTATTATTTATGAATGGGAAATTTGGCACGCTCTGACATTGCAATTAGTTCGGCTCTGAGAATTGTCAGTCTGGCAACAACGTTGTAGTGCATTCCCACAGTTTAGGCTTAATAAAACTGGCGTGAAATATCATTTGGTTGTTAATCTATCATCTGGATGTTGATCTGTCACCTATCCTCACATCCTCCTTACCTTCCCACTTATTTTTGCACAACAATTCATTTCCATATCATGTGCACAATAATTCATCTCCATCATACCCTGGTGTATTCCCTTTTTTTCCCAAATCGTTAGACTAAAAAATTATTTATTATTATTATTTATGTGTGGCCAATTTGGCACGCTCTGACATTGCAGTTAGTTCGGCTCTGAGAATGGTCAGTCTGGAAACAACATTGTAGTGCAGTCCCATAGTCTAGTCTTTATAAAACTGGTGTGAACTGTCATCTAGTTGTTAATATGTCACATGGATGTTGATATGTCACCTATCCTCATAGCCTCCTCACCTTCCCACTTATTTATGTACAATAATTCATTTTCATATCATGTGCACAATAATTCATCTCCATATCATGATGGAGAACCAACCCTTAATTTCCATACAGTGATTTGTTGCATCAGAAAAGGAGAAGATGTGAATAATATTAGGCTATGGGTTGGTTACATGTATCTATGTCCAGTAAAGCATGAAAGAGCTTCCGCGAATGGATCGAAAGAGAGGAAGCCACAAATGGCTCGGAAGAGAAGGAGGAGTTGATGGAGAGAGTGGCATACCATCGATGGAGATGTAGGGCGACGATGTTTCCTTCGATGGAGGTGTATCCTTCGATGAAGGTGTAGGGGGGTGATGTTATGTTGACTCGAATTGCTTCCCACTTCCATATGCCACTCACAAAAACAAAATTATTCCAATAGTGTTGCCGACAAAGAATGGTGAATGCGAAGCTCCAAATAGGATTCATTGATTACAGACAAGCTTTAAGCCATGAAACGTTTGTTTTCCTCAATCTGTTGCGCACAATGATGATCAACTTCGATATAAACAAAACAAGTAGGTAATGTTATCATCATTTCCACTTAATACTCCCAACAAAATCCCAGTCCTTATGGACTAGGGAGCTTAATGCCTAGGAAAACAATGGAAATGACTCTACAGATTGGCTATTTTTCCATGAAAGATAAGAAAAAAGAAGACAAAAAATGCATTGTGTGATTTTTTTTTCTTACAATAAGCATTTGGAGAAAATTCGGATAACGGGAAATTATATTTCATAATAACTACACAGATTGGTTATTTCACACAAATTTATGTGAAATCCATAAAATGAGTGCATAGATCATTTACTTTGCATAACATATTGCCGAAATAAATTGTACACATTGGTTAATTTGTAGAGAAACCTGGAAAAGAATCTGTGTGGATTATATGATTAGTGAGATATTTAAAAACTCTTTAAATGAGACTGCATAGATTGCCTATTTTTTCATTCTTGCAAGAAACAATAAAACTAAATTTCTTGCTTCCTTTCTGTAATGTTGTAAGAAATCCGTAGATTTAACCTGTAGCTTTATTTCAAAAAAAATTGTAAGGAACATTGAGTTTGTAGCTTTGTTTTACAGAGGCTTTAGAGGATAAGACGACACGACTTTCTGTTACAATTGGGATCACAAGAGAGGAAGAGGAGGAGGTGATGGAGAGATCGACATACCTTCGATGGAGATGTAGGGAAACCATGTTGCCTACAATGGAGGTGTAGGGAGATGATGTTATGTTGGCTCAACTTGCTTCTCACTCCTCGACACCACACACAAAAATGAAATTATTCCAATAGAGTTGTCGAACTACCTATGATGAGAAACCTACTACAATCCAGTTACAGCATCGGTTTCGACCATTCAGACTATCATTTTATGCATTCTTTTGAGTAATTATTTGGCAGAGTAAATTATCTAAGTTGTTGTTAGAAGCTACTCCTTCCTTGACAGCTCGCTTGGCAGTTTATTTCTGTTTTTCAATTCTTTTCTTCATTGTATCTCCATCCTCTCCTTCTATAAAATTCCTCACCAACACTGCCAAATATTCTATTTTCACTATCTTTTTCAAGTGCAATCCTATTCCCCACTCTTCACAAATGAATTTCTCTAAATATTTTTACACATTTAGAATTTTTCTTTAAAATTAATAATTGTAGATTATATAAATGACTTGACGTGAGCTATATCTTAAATGTAAGATAAAGCATTGTCTTAACATAAGATAATATTACATAAATCCCAAGTGATGGTTCCCACATTCATGGATGGTATCCTTAGTAAACCTGCCAATGTGAACTAGAGTGTCTAATGTAGGAGGATTTGAGTCAAGCACATACCAATGTGGAACTATCCAAATTCCTAGAAATATTGACAACAATCCATTAATATAACCCCCAGCCCTCTCTCTATCTATGTATGTATGCATGTATGTTATAGCAAGATTTGCCTCACCCTATGAAATCTTGCACAGAGGGCCCTCTTCTAGTCCCTATGGAGAGTTTGATTGATGCCTCCTGCATCTCATGGTTTCATCATTGAGTCTATGCTGCCAGAGTCTTACATATGTCTCATGCTCTTGTTTAAAGGATGCCTATCAACCTATGTCGTCCATTCCTCGAAAATCTTGACTTTGCATGTCGTCCATACCCTCAGTCTGTCTCGGAATCACATGAAGTTGTAGTCCTATTGTGCACCATGGTCCTACTTTCCTCATTGTTAGGTAACCTTGAACCCAACAATTGACATTTCATCAATGGTCATTGACTGGGTGGTTTCCCTTGTGTTCATGGGATTTGTGCAGTGTCTTGTATGCCATTAGCCTTATTGGTAGTTTTCTCGCCTTTGTCAATAATTTTCCTTATTGGTTGCCATTCAGAGGGTCTTTTTGGTGTACCGCTTGCACCTGACACACACGAAAGACACACCAAGTTCGTTGGTTCGTGAACATGTTCTTCTTCTGATTTCCTCCAAATCATCAAGCTCATGCTTTGTACCTCGTGTTGAATGATGTGAGATGCCTTAATGCTCTCCTTTCAGTGGGTCTCCTTCCATTAACTTCAGCTCATCTATTCTAGAGACGAGACCTAGAGTCCTATGAGTACCTAGAGGTTTGTAGTCATTAGTGGAAGGTTCTCTCTCCATTAATAGTTGGGAATACATCAATGTCTCCTGATCAATGGATTATTCAAGTGTTTGACCCCGACTCATTTATTCACACTTGTAAGAATGTACTTGGTGCCTTGATACCTACTTTAATCATTGGTAGGTTGTCTCGCGTTTGTTAACGATATACCTCAATGATCAGTAATCAAACGAAGTCTCATTGTGTTCGACCTCAACTCCTTAATTCACACAATGTAGATTTGCACCTTTGGAAGATTGTGTAGAAGACTTGAATACATCAGTTTATAGTCACAAATTTCCTGAGTTGTTGCTACATTTCATTTGACCAGTACCTACATGACTTCAGTGATCATGGGAGATCATATTGTACTCCATTGTATACATATATCTTCAGATTGGTTTTACTGGGCCTTGTTCGTGACTATGACAACCTTTGGCATGTAGCCACCTTTGTATTACTTATTCATGGCCATGGATAGTTGTTTGGTATATTTTCACATGGATCTGTAGTGTAATTCAAATGTGCAGTCGTGTATGCAAAGTCAGTATAGATTGTAATGAGCATCTATTTCTTCCAGTTGGGTCCCCATTACTCCACCTCTCGGTTTTATAATGTATTTTGGCCATCACAGATACAACTCTAACCTCACACATTAGAAGGCATCTATTATAGAAAGATTTCCCTCACCCTATGCAATATTGCACATAGGGCCTTTTCCCATTTACCTATGAAGACTTGAAGTCCACTTTTGCAAATCTGAGAGCTAAAAATGCAATTTTTCCACATATACACGCCCTGCCTATATTACATGTGTATACGTAGGTTGCACCACTACAACCCGCGTACATCGAGATTTATGCCCAAAATTAAAAAATGGTGTCGGGTTTCCATGTCACGTCACGAGATCTATTATCCTTGGCCTTTCATATGCTTTAAACGTTCTAACTCGACCCTTCAGTTCCAATTGAAGGCTAAAAATGGGCCAAAACCAAACTATGGAAAAAAATAGAAGAATTCAACTTTGAGAGCAAAGTTACTCTGGATAAATTATTCACTTCACATTGAGTCTGCATCCCTTTGTCCTTTAAGTCTGGACACATTGTTCAACCCCCAATCTCTTCCCTTATTGATTGAGAACCTCATTGTCTCTCTTATATGAGCTTTCCTTTGGTGGAGGATTGAAGTGGTGGAGGCCCAACTGGAAGGAACTTAGTTTCTCAGTTCTGAAACGTGCCGACACAAAAGTTTGTAACTCATTCACTTCTGTTGATTACATCTTAATAGAAATACTCTTTTCTCGTCCAATTAATATCTCGCAAATATTTGAATTGTTATTCCATGGGCGTATTTGGTATGTATGTTGATGGATTATGCTATTGAATGTGCTGACATTATCTATTATCATCACATGCTTGCATTTCTTGGTTGTTGAGTACTAGTTGCAGGTGTATTTCTTTGGGTCAAGTGCTCAACGATGGACTTCATCGAACGTCTGGACGAGATAGGCCTTTTATCTTGTCTTGCTAGCATATTTTTTTATATAACATACTTGATATTAGAGTTGATTTCTGCAGTCATTTTCGTTTGTTGTTGTTTACCCCTAGCCATAAAGAGATTTTCCTCATAACAATGTATATATGCATGCAGGTGTGTATGCATATTATGCAACATATTTTTTTATTTTATTGTTTATGTCTCCTCTAAAAAAAATTAAACATGTCACATTAATTCCTCAATCCACATTCATTAGATCACTTTGATCCTTTGCATATTCTTTCATTCTTATGTCATGATACATGTTTAAAATATATTATATCGTCATCAAGATGTCTTGAGTTATCCCATGAACAACTCACCAAATTCATGTGCCACATCAAAGATGAATTTGTCCCATATCATTGTAACATTAAAACTATCCTAATCATATGACATTTGACACTAACTCATACATCCTTTGTTAAATGTTGTGAATAATTGAATATGTGAGGCTTACCAACTACATTATTCCATGGCACACGACACTAAATATCTCAATATGATTGCATGTGGTATATGTTACAGTGACATCCTCTTATCTAAGGATAAGTCAATGCATGATAAAATGACATTGACAACCCATTTAAATGCTTTGACTCATGTGTTTATTCTTTGTAAATTAGTACATTCACTATCATATTATTAAATGCTTTGACTTGTGTGTTTATTCTTTGTAGATTAGTGCATTCACTATCATATTATTAGATCTAACTTTACCACTCAACTCTATACCATATGCACACTAATATCTAAACACATAAAAACAATAAATAAGACATGATATAGAAGCATGTTTCACTTAATGAAATCAAAGATATGTTTCATAATAAATTAGACAAAACATCTAAGCATGTTTCATGTAATAAATTATAAATAATTATAAAGACTTACATAAGTTACTACAAGTATGTGGAAATATAAGTATGTTTAATCTCTCTGCATGTTTAGCTCATCAAGTATGAACAAAAAAAATTGAATAAGAGTAGGATCAATTATTTAATCCTTAGTTATAAAATCTTTAAAGTCAATAATGCAAAATAATAGAAAATGAACCCTCCAAACTTATTAGTCCCTGCCTCCAAATAGGGACTCTAGCTTTCGCCTCATTGTCAACTAGATGGTTGCCTATTAATCAATGTGTTTTAGTATGTTTGTAGGTTTTTCATAAATTTTCTTTCCTACTTTTTCATAAAATTGATTTATTATTAGAAACAAATCTATTTTCCTATTTATTAAATTTCACCAATAGAATTTTGGATTGGTTCAATGTTTAGGTGATGTGACTTTAATATCCTGGTGTATTCATTTTTTTCCCCAAATTATTAGACTAAAAAATTTATTATTATTATTATTATTATTTATAAGTGGCCAATTTGGCACGCTCTGACATTGTAGTTAGTTCAACTCTGAGAATGGTCAATATGAAAAAAACATTGTAGTGTAGTCCCACAGTCTAGAATTAATAAAACTGGTGTGAACTGTCATCTGGTTGTTAATCTGTCACCTGGATATTGATCTGTCACCTATCCTCACAGCCTCCTCACCTTCCCACTTATTTCTGCACAATAATTCATTTCCATATCCTGTGCACAATAATTCATCTCCATATCGTGATGGAGAACCATCCCTTCATCTCCATATCGTGATGGAGAGCCAACCCTTCATTTCCATACAGTGATTTGTTGCATCAGAAAAGGAGAAGATGCGAATAATATTAGTTTATGGGTTGGTTACCGTATGTATCCATGTCCAGTAAATCATGAAAGAGCTTCTGTGAAGGGCTCGGAAGAGAGGAAGCCACAAAGGGCTCGGAAGAGAAGGAGGAGGTGATGGAGAGAGTGACATACCTTCGATGGAGATGTAGGGCGACGATGTTTCCTTCAATGGAGGTGTAGCCTTCGATGAAGGTGTAGGGGGGAGATGTTATGTTGGCTCGAATTTCTTCCCACTCCTAGATTTCACTCACAAAAACAAAATTCTTCTAATAGTGTTTCCAACAAAGAATGGTGAATGTGAAGCTCCAAATATGATTCATTGATTACAGACAAGTGTTAATCCATGAAAAGTTTGTTTTCCTCGATCTGTTGTGCACAATGATGATCAAATTCGATAGAAACAACATAAGTAGGTAATTTTATCCTCATTTACACTTAATACTCCCAACAAAATCCCACTCCTTATGGCACAAAGAGCTTAATTCCTAGGGGAAAAAATGGAAAATGACTCTGTAGATTGGCTATTTTTCCATGAAAGATAAGAAAAACAAGACAAAAAATGCATTGTGAGATTGTTTTTTTCGCACAGTAATAATTTGGAGAAGATTTGGATAACAAAATATTATCTTTCATAATAACTACATGGATTGGTTATTTCGCACAAATTTATGTGAAATCTAGAAAATGAGTGCATAGATCGTTTACTTTGCATAACATACTGCTGAAATAAATTGTACACACTGATTAATTTGCAGAGAAACCTGGAAAATAATCTATGTGGATTATATGCTTAGTGAGATCTTTAAACAAGTCTGCATAGATTGCCTATTTTTTCATGCTTGTAAGAAATAGTAAAACTAATTTTTTTGCTTCCTTTCCGTAATGTTGTAATAAATTTGGAGATTCAACCTGTAGCTTTATTTCGGAAAAAAATTGCAAGGAACATTGAGTTTGTAGATTTTATTTACAGAGGATTTAGAGGATAAGACGACATGACTTTCTGTTACAATTAGGATCGCGAGATAGGAAGAGGAGGAGGTGATGGAGAGATTGACATACCTTCGATGGAGATGTAGGGAAAAAATGTTGCCTTCAATGGAGGTGTAGGGAGACGATGTTATGTTGGCTCAACTTGATTCTCACTCCTAGATACCACTCACAAAAATTTAATTCTTACAGTAGTGTTGTCGAACTACCTATGGTGAGAAACCTGCTACAATCCTGTTACAATCCATTTATAGCGTCTCTTTCAACCATCTAGACTATCATTTGATGCATTCTTTTGAGTAATTATTTGGCGGAGTAACTTGTCTAAGTTGTTAGAAGCTACTCCTTCCCTGGCGGCTTGCTTGGCATTTTGCTTAAGTTTTATGATTCTTGTCTTCATTGTATCTTCATCCTCTCCTTCTATAAAATTCCTCACCAACACCGCTAACTCTTCTCTTTTCACCGTCTTTTTCAAGTACAATCCTATTCCCCACTCTTCACAAATGAATTTTTCATTTGCATGTTGATCGACATGGCATA
>SNQJ01S0210859.1:0-14482 GCA_010110895.2 Picea sitchensis | reverse complement strand
CTGATCATCGTTGTTGTACTCAAGCCATCATCATTGTTGTACTTGCCATCAATGACAAGCATACGCTGCCTGTAAAACATACCAAACATCCTCTGCACTATCTCTTCTGATATTATCGAGGTTGCTCTGCAGCGTCTTCCCAAAATACTTCTGGTGCCCATCTATTACATTATTCATGTACTTATGCCATCTTCATTGTTGTACTTTCCATCAATGACAAGCATATGCTACCTGTTAAACATTTCCAACAATTATATGATTAGCATCATGTACATATTTATTCAATAATGAAACATGGAAAGCATTATGTGCCTTTACAATGGGAGGAAGTGCTAGCCTATATGCTACAGGGCCCACTCTATCTAGGACTTCAAAGGGTCCACAATACCGAGGTGCCAATTTGGCACAGGTTCCCATTCTCAGGGAACTCTTCTTGGGTCTAAATCTGAGATAGACATGGTCTTCGGTCTTGAACTCTCGGGGAGTTATTTTCCTGTCGGCATAACTTTTATGTCTATCCTGAGCAATCTTCAGATTTTTCCTTGATCTGAATTACTTATTGTTCCATTTCTTTCAGCATGTTGGTTCCGATTGTTATTCTATCCACTAAATTATTCCAGTTGATTGAAATCTTACACTGTCTACCGTAGAGGGTTTCAAAATGGTTCATCTTCAAGGATTCTTGATAACCGTTGTTGTAGGAAAATTCTACCAATGGTAGGTAGTCTTCCCACTTCTTAGGATGGTGCATTACATGCATACTTAGCATGTCTTCCACTACTTAGTTCACTCTTTCTATCTGTCCATCTGTTTGGGGGTGATAAGTTGTGTTGAATAACAATTGTGTCTCTAAAACAGCCATTAGGGATTTCCAAAAGTTTGAAGTAAACTTGGTATCTTGGTCAGATACAATTTTCTTGGGCATGCCATGCAGTCTAAATATTTCCTTCATTAAGATGTTGGCAATATCTATGGCCTTGCAAGTTGATTTGACATTAATGAAATGAGAAGACTTACTCAGTTTGTCCACCACGACCATGATGGCATCATTTTTCTTGGTCAACTTTGGTAATCCGATGATGAAATCCATGGATATGGTTTCCCATTTCCATTTTGGGATCGGTAGGGGCTGTAATAATCATGTTGGATGCCAGTGCTCTGACTTAACTTGTTGTCATTCTAGGCACTTAGATAGATATTTAGCTATGTCTTTCTTCAACCCATGCTAATAGAATTGTTTCCTAGTGTTCGTGATCATCTTCTGATATCTTGGGTGACTAGTATATGGTTTCTTATGGTTTCTTATGTAGTTCATCACATCTCAGAGCATCAAGCTCCAAAGTTCCTAGACCTAGGTCACGTGGATCTTCATAAAACTCTAGGGCTATGATCCCTACTCTTAGTCAGGTTTTTGGTTAAGGAAATAAGCACAAGTTCATAGTCTCCTAGACTACTGGTCTGAAGGGAAAACCTTCCCGAATTGCGGAGATTTAAGCTCTGAATCAAGGCAAGGTAACTTGTGAGGTTACGGAATCGGTAGATATGCCTAGAGGCTTGCTCTGACTCCGGAATAGTGTTGTAAATTCCTGGGGAAAGTGCCTTCGAGTGATTAAACTAGGGCATATGGAAATTCAAGAAGAATTATAGGTTCTCAAGGAAACAAACGCATACTCATAACTTAATCATTTAATACAGAGAAAGAAAACTTTATAGACATGTAAATACTCACATGCATCCATTATTTACAATTCAAAACATAAGGCAAGAAGACACTTATCAGAACCATAGAGTGTGATGAGACTACTTAAAGGGGTGCTCGTTCCCACCCAACCATAGGCCCAGTCACTCCCAATGTATTTATCACTGACCACCCCCGAGCTTAAGCCAGGATACTTTGAGATTCAATCTCTTACTTCCAGCTCAACGGAAGTTAGGGACGAAGGTTACTCTCCTTCTCCCGATATAGAAAGTAGATAAGGACAAAGGTTACTCTCCTTCTCCTGGTTCAATCTCTATTTTTTGTGATCATAACTCATTGTTCCTCTTTCAGTGCTTCCTTAGACCCGAGAGTTTCCTCTCTCATCTCTGCATTTTTCTTCACAGCTCTCCCCTTGCCCACCACACTCCCTTTCTTTCTTTTTTCCGCAAGATTGCATGTGGCTCGAATTTCCAGACTGTGGTCAGGTATGGAAGCCTTATGGATGGGAATTCTGCCCCATCCCCTCATTAACTCTTGAGGAGGCCTTCCCACCTACCAGCCTGACTATAATTCTTCATGGGTCAAGGGGTTATTTTGATCTGAGCAAATTAATTCCAGCATGGTACTGGTTCGGTGGAGCTTAACACAACCATTCTTGGTTCCCTCCACCACCTTTCATAGCATTTCATGGTGTTTCTTAGCACATCCCCTCTTTCAACAGTCATGCAACACGTAACCATTTTCTATTAAAATAACAAAATTTACATTCATCAAACTTCTACACAAGGTCCATCAAATCAAATATTCACACTTTTAAGTTTGCCATAGTTCCTTGGCCCATATAGTTATATTTACAAACTAGGGGAAACATGGTGTTACATTTGTGTAGTTGGTTAACTTGGTAGCTGGACTGAAGAAGCGGGTTGTCAGGCCCATGGGATATTGAAGAGGCAGGTTGTCAAGCCCGTGAGAAATTGCTCTCTGGGTGAGAGAATTGTTGGGAATTGATTTCCTGAAGGTGCTAAACTACAGCTACAGGGCTCTGAGACTTCCTGTCTGACCTATTGTTGAAGCCCGGAAAGGAAGTGGGGAAGCCAGAGGACTATTGAGCAGAGAAGCGGCACACTTCCTGGGGTGGGACAGGCATGTGGGGAATGAGGGACTGTAGGTTGCTAGTTTGAGTGGGCACCTGTGACGGAGTCTTTCCTGTTGTCTATGAGTTGTTAGCCTAGTTATGAATCCCTTTACCTGGGTGGAGTTTAGTCCCATCTCGGTGGTGACCCACTACTGAGAGTGATGAGCAGTGTGGTCTAAGGTTGGGAGGTTTGTGGAAGTTTTGCATGCAGTTGGTGATATTCTTACCAAGATAAGTGTCAATTGTGTGATAAATTTACATGCTTCATTATTATTTACGTGTTTATTTTTATGGGTTCATCCTCTGTGTGGTTATAATTATCTTTATTTTTATGGTTATTTCTTGTATATGCTACATGTATATGTTTACTATTATTTCAGTATGAATCTGTGCATTTACATAACGTATTTGTCTATTTAAGTTTTATATATAAATTTCCACAAGAAGTTATATGTGTATATGTTATAATTGCATGTAGTTCAAAAACTTTATGTGGCATAGCTCAGCTAGAGGCTTGGGATGTTACAGTATGTTCCGCAGAGAGAATAAAAGCGTTCTCTGGAGTAGCATGGCCCATCATGGGTGGTCGGGGATGTTACAATATCGTATCAGAGCTTCAGTTTTCAACACTGAGCCTGGATGGGCAAAGTAAGTTGGGTTGAGGCGAAACTTCACAGAGGATTTATTTAGAAGTGGCCAAATTTCAGTTTGTAGAGTGTCCATGGTAAAAAGTAACAGCAATTGAGCGGAATTGGGAAAAATCCCCAATTTATGTTGTTAAATTCATGAGAAAAATGAGAAATTCGGCCATGTAGTGAGATATTATTGATTTAATATATGTTCTAGCAAATTCATACCTTGAATAGGTCGAATTTGAAGTTACAGTGAAGACATGACAGATGGAACGAGTTTAGTGGTTAAAATTCTCAATTCGTAAATTGAGTTTGGGAGAAATTCATTCCAGAAATGTCAACCTGCAACGATTTGTTGTTGTAGAGGTTGAACTGGTGTTATCGGGGTGAAATTGAATAAATTTCATAGTTGTAGAATGTCTATGGTAAAAATTGGGGAAAATTTAAGAAAAAACCCCAATTTCTACAACGGAATTCACGAGGAATTGATACGCATAAAAATGAATGTGTACAGGTGGGCGCACTAAAAATGCATAATGCGTAGTAAAAATATGTGATATGTAAAAATTTGGCGTCGCGCGGAAAAACATTGTCGTGCCGGTGTGCGCGCTAAATTTTGGCACCGCGCAGAAAAAAAGTTGGTGTGCAGGTGCGTGCACTAAATTTTGGTGTCGCGCGGAAAAATGTTGGTGTGTGGGTGTGCACGCTAAATTCAGCATTGCATAGTGTGCATACACATAATAAGGTGCGCGCGGTGTGCACCCACATAATAATGATGCCCATGGTGTGCGCAATATTGGCATAGCGCAGAGAAATTTTGTTGGTGCATGCAGAATCTGGGTATATATTGTCATGTGACAGTTTAGTTAGTGGTGCACGCAAAGTTTTGGTGTGCGGTGGGGGCGTACTAAACTATGGCATGGTACAGCATGTAGAGTGAAATGTGCATGGAATATCATTGTGCAACACAAAAATTGCACACAATAGGTAATAGTGAAAGAACCAAAACTTCGCACGGTGGATATTGGCGCCCAATACAAAAGTAGTGCGCGCAAGTTATTGGCACGACAGAGAAGTGATGCACAGTGGTTATAGGTGCGCGGAGCATGGATTACCTTGCGGTGTTTTTGTGCATGGTAAATATGGTTGTACAGGTTGAACTTTGTGTGCGTGAGGTCATTTGGAGGGTGAACAACAGCAGAAAACTAGCAATTTTCTGCGACGTTTTATATCATTTGAACGTCATCTTTTTGCAGCGCATTTTTGAGGACCATAAGAGCGTTTTTAGCTAGTAAAAAATCACGAGAACAGAGTGTACCAAGGTGTACCAAGGTACACTTTTTCTCTAAATCTCAAATAAAATATCTTGGAGAGATATTTCTAATGGTGTAAATCGTTCATCAAACGGATCTTTTATGAGAAAGTTATGTCACAAACAGTGGAGGGTAAATTTTAAGACCCGTCTAACTTCAAAGAGCCATAACTTTCTTCTCCAGAATCAGATTGAGGCGCATGAGTAGTCAATGAAAAGATATTGAGCCATGTAAGACATTCCCAGAGCTGAATTAAATTTATGGGCATGTTAAAAAAAATTAATATGGCAAAGAAGGTACATGTAGCATTCCATACCAAAAACAAGAATTGGCCTAGAACTTCAGTAGGTTGTAACTAGTAGCCCGGAACCCAAAAAAAGGTGAAACTTGGACAGAGTGTCCATAATATGTATATGAAGAAACCCAATTGATATCCTATGAAAATTCCAATGGAGTAGGTGCGAAATTGCATAATTACAGTGCAGATTTGCGCCAAGTTGAAAAATGAACAGAAAAATTAATGGGAAAAACTCTAATAACCATAACTTTCTTCTCAAGACTCAGAATTGAGCATGGGAGAAGGTGTTGGAAAGGTATTGGAGAGTGGAATCTAAATATTCATCTAGAAAATTGATTTGGTCATTCAATGTTTTAGGAAATCATAAGAAATAATTATGATATATTATTGAACCAGAATGGTTCATATATTTTCATGAAATTGTTGAAACAGTTAGCCTGACAACGTTTTGTTGGTTGCACATTTTGCAGAGTTAAAAACAAATATATAAGATCAATATCAGCACAGATTCCATAGGAATGGAATATACATAGGGGAATTACAGTCATGAATATGATATCAGAGGGATGGATGTCCATTTGGGCATTGAATGAACAAATTCCAATGGACATGGAGAAGAAAGGGATGAAAATATGAATATGGTAGAGACCATTAAAAATTTGCAAAGGGATGTCCAAATCTATAAATATGATAATGAAAGGCTTATGATATCCAAGGAGCAGCAGGATGACTTCAACATGAAGTTAATGAAGATCTTGAACATAATAGAAAAGAAATTGGATAAGGAGAGTGGCTCAAGCAAATCAGGAAATCGCAAGTCTCCTGATGAAAAAATAAGAACAAGAAGTGTTAGAAGACATCACCATCAATCCCCAAGGCATTCCAATAAGAGGGCACACAGCATCTCAATTCCATCCCCTTTCAGGAAGCATAAGGGGTCTGAGAAGGATTTGCTACGAGGATAAATCAACAAAATCAAACCTCCTACATTTGATGGTGAGCACAAGAAGGATGAATATGCAGAGACATGGTTGTTGGGCATGAGAAACTATTTTCAATTTCATAATTATTCATCTCATGCAGAAGGAACAATTGTTATCTATCAACTCAAGGGAAAGGAATCAATGTGGTGGGATCAACTTGTGCAAGTGCAACACATTAAAGAGAAAAGTGTTACTTGGAGGGAATTCAAGAAGTATTTTGAGAAGAAATACTTGACTAAGAGATACTATGACAAGAAAATGAAAGAGTTATTTGAACTCAAGCTTGGGAGTATGACCATAGATGAATATGAGAGAAGTTTTTTAGAACTTCTGAAGTATGTTTCTTTCATCAAGGATGAGATAGTTAAGATTCATAGGTATTTGAGTGGATTGGCATCATTCATTAGTGAAAAAATACAGTATGATGATCCCAATACATTGGAGGAGACCATAAGGTGAGCTAAATGCCTATATGATCAGCAAAAAGAAAGGCCAACTTTCCAAAAATCTTGGGAAGACAAAAAGAAATTCAAGGTGGATCAGAGGAAGAAGGGAACTAAGCCACCATTCTTTAGAAATAATCCTCAGGGATAGCCAACTTCTAGAGAACCCAGAACAATTGAGACTGGGGGTCAAAGGCCAAGGCAGCCACCTATTCAATTTTGGGGTTGTAAAGGAGATCATATGTTTAGATATTTTCCTCACAGAGGTGAAAAAGTGAGGAATTTCCACAATGTATAACAAGCTGAAACAATGGAGGACATGGGAAGAAATATTCCAAGGATCTATGCATCCCTGGACAACAAGCAAGCAGAGTATCAGACACACATGATTGAAATGGAAGGCATGATCAACAACCAAACCATTTCTATTTTAATTGATTCAGGAGCTAGTCATAGTTATATGGATCCTACGATGGTGGAAAGTTTGCATTTTCCAAGAAGCAAGCATGGAAAATATTGGTTGGTGTAGATGGCTACTGGAGCCAAAATAAAATTTAATGAGATGGTTAAGTCATGTCTTATGGACGTGAATGGACTGAGCACCAGGGAAGATTTGAACATCTTGCCTTTAGGTTCCTATGACTGACTAATTGGGATGGATTGGTTGGACCAACACCATGCCATCTGTTAGTCTCTAATTTTGTCTTGGTTTAGTGAGAAACCCTTATCCTAAAACCCTTCTTACCCACACTTCATTTTATGTTTCTAGTTGATTTCATTTTTATTTTTAGCACCTATGGTTTGCATTACAGTTTTGGATAGTTTATTTAAGTTTGATTTTGAAAGACATGGTTTTAAAACGAGGTGTCACCATTTATGCCTGTTTGAATTTCAAACTTTCAAATTTTGCTAAGTCATTAATAGCGCTACGGGACTAAGGCTATTCCTGTAGCACCAAATAATCATGGCTTGATACGCACCTGCCATCCAGATTTTGTTATGATGACATGAATTGTGGGTTGAGAGTTCACATGCATCCACGAAAGCTTGGAAATCATTTGCAAATTCAACCATTTCATAATTCAATTGTTGTGTACCCACGCAGGATTCATGTTAAATCACCCATGATCGTTATATTATATCGGTTCGATTTTGCTAAATTCAAATGCAGGTATTCGCTCAAAGGAACGGTATACACTAACAATTGCAGGTGGCAAATTTGGAACCCGAGGGCAGTAGTTGCAGAATTGTGTTTTGATGGTGCCCAAGAAGAGTGGACAGGTTGTCAGAATAGAACCAAAGGGTGCCAAACTTCTTGAAGCCTATCCTCAGATGGTTCAAAGGTTCAGAGAAGTTGGGTGGTTTGAATTCCTTACCACTTTTCAGGGTTATGATGAGCAGGTCTCCATGGAGTTTGCTCTGAATATTGATGGTCATGAGGTGGAAATCGGTAAGATGTTGATGCTAGTGAGAGAGAATACTATCGCAAAGGATTGCAGGTTGGTGGTTGGAGGAGAAAGATGGTGGAAGAAAGAACATGTGGTTATAGAATTTGTAAACCAATTCCTGTTTCCAGATAAGAAAAATCTCGATTGGAAAAGGGGAATACCTCATAGCTAGATTCGACCCAAATGGCACATGGCTCTGATCATCATCCACAGGTATATCACCTACGAAGGTAGATTCTCTCTGGTCTATATCTACCACATCAGGGTACTAATGCATTTAAATGGTGATTACCCTTTAAATCTCCCTTATTTTCTACTCAAAATCTTGAAAAAGATGTCAAAGAGAGTGCAATCACTCTCCACCAATGTTAAAAGAAGCTTGTTCAATCAAGTCCTAATTAAAACCTTAGTCATGTCTGCTTTGAATGAATTACAGAAGCCTTGGAGCTGGCTCATGCAATCTTTAAACCCTATCACTCAATCCAATAAGCAGAAGAAAGAAAAAGGGAGAAAGACCATTACACAAAGCCGAGATATTTCTGATGAAACCCCTGTCAAAGAGGAGATGTCTAATATCAGGGTGACTAGGAGGAGCAGAAGTAAAAGACCTAGGAGGAATCGAGAAATTGAAACATTTTCTGAAGAAAATTTTAAAGGGGAAAATGATTCAGATAAAAAGAGCAGTCTGTTTCATCAAGTCCTAATTAAAACCTTAGTCATGTCTACATTGAAATCTAATTACGGCCTTGAGCCGTCTATGCAATCTTTAAACCCTATCACTCAATCCAATAAGAAGAAGAAAGAAAAGGGAGAAAGACCATTACACAAAGCCGAGACATATTCGATGAAACCCCTATGAAAGAGGAGATGCCTGATATCAGGGTGGCGAGGAGTAGCAGAAGTAAAAGACCTAGGAGGAATCGAGAAATTGAAACATTTTCTGAAGAAAATTTTAAAGGGGAAAATGATTCAGATAAAGATCTTGACACTCAAACTACAGTAAAGTTTGAAACACCATCAACCGGTGAAAGGGGTGTTGCAACTAAAGGGAAAAGGCTTAAAGGTGTGTCTGCATCACGTAGTCCCAGAAGGAATTCTACTAGGGTCACTAACAAGTATAGGCTGAAGTCAAATGCCATGTTTAATCTATCAATCAAAGAAGAAAATGTTATAGTCAGCCGAAGATGATCAGAGAATGTCAAGCAAGTACTGTGAAAGGGAAAAGAACTTCAACACTTAAAAACCAGTCAGTAAAGGAAAAAGAATGATTTCACCACCCACAAGACCTGTAACGAGAGCTTCAACCAAATTAGAAAAAGATAAATAGATGGAAAAAGGTATCAGTGAAACCCCCGAGGATAAACAAGGACACCTAGAAGACTCGTGATCAAGATATCATGATGTGCCCTAAGCAAGATTCAAAAAGTTTTGATGAAGAACATAGCTTGGTATTAGTCTCAAAGTACCAAGTTGAAGAAAAGAAACCTAAAGTGGCCCTAAACTTGAATGAACCTACACCTTTTGAAGAATTCTCCGATTTGGGTTAAAATAAAAAATGATAAAGAAAGGATCAAGGAATTCTAGAAAACAGTGAGACAATTAAAGAAAGAAAATGCACAAATAGAACAATGGAATGCTCACCAACAAGAAAGGATTCGTGGTTTTCCTGAAAAAGAAGAAGAAAGACAAAAGGGCATTGCTCAAATAACTCGGAGAAATAAACTTCAGACTCTATCGGCATTGTCGCTTACTTACAAAGCTCAAACAAAACACTAAAGCTACCGCTAGGATTATATCCTAAAGGTAAAATGGAAATGTGCTACAAATATGATTTAAATGTTTTCCAGAAAATATGGCAAAGCTACTCGTTTTTGGTTAGTGAGATGCTAAGACCTCGATATGTTTTACAAGATCAAACTTAATTCCTATTTTGTAGAGTCAAATGTAAATGCTGGCAATATTTTGCAATATCAAGTTGTTGAGTTGTGACCTATTTTGGGATTGTAGAAACTCATTTTGAGTGAACTACCTTAGTAGTAAGATACTATTCAAATCTAGTCATTATAGCTATACTAGATGACAGGATCTGGAAGTTGTATAGATAGTTTAAATAGACAGAGGAAAGACTATGTGAAGGTCGAAGATTTGGAGATCCAAGGCACCTTTTTGTGAAGCTCATTATAAAAGGAATTTATGTTCAATTTGACACTTAATAGCAAAGGCATATGGATGGTTAGACCCTCTTTTTCTATTCTGTTATTTCTTTATTCATGCTTGAATTCATATTCAGATTGCAATGCTTTTTTATTCTTGACTATTAATTTATACAGTGAAAATTTTGGTGTAGAGATAATTTTTCAAGTTTTGATATCAAGTTGAATATCTTGTTTCTTTATGACATTTTGAGACGAGAATTCATGTGAAGTTGACAAATTGAAGACTTCATCTTCGTTTTTCCTATATTAGTTTAATCCATCTATGTGTCTACCTATTATTCATCCAATGGGATATGATATGTTCTAATCTTGATTTTTATGTCATGCTATAATCTTGAGCCAGTTTTCAACCACCCTACAAAAAACCAAATCATAAAACCTTAAAAATATTTTGCAATAAACGAATGATGCCCTAGCTTGCCCTCTCAAAGTCAAGTGAAACTTTAGGGACTAACATTTTTGGCGTCGTTGTCGGGGATGAAGAAACAAAGAGATCTTCCCTGGGGAAACGACAAGTTTACATTCAGATCTTAGCGATGAACAAGATTTTGGACAATTATTTAAGACTGTGATTATTCACCTGGTGACTCCTCTGTGGTAATTTTGGCTCCTAAAAGAGAAGGTAAGGGACCTAAAACTCCTCTAAATTCTTCATCATCTAATAAGAGACTAGTAACCAGGAAAAATCTAGATCTTGAGCCTGTTGCAGCAGTTCCAGATCCTGAAAAGTTATTAAGAAAACCTAAAGTTCTTTCTGGTCAGTATTCAATCTTAAAGGGAAAATTATCTTCAGAAATTTCTCAATGACAATCATCTGAAATCATCAAAACCCAATTATATGAAGACGTAAATCCTGAAAGTGAAAATAAACTTGTTATCGAGTCTGATATAGTTTCATTCCCTTCAAATATTTCAGAATTAACTCTAGAACAGTGGAAGTTACTTACTGGACTCATTAAATAGGAGTATCCAAACTTTTTACCTGTGACTGAAACTTCGATAGGTCACAACACAGATATTAAGAATGAACCAGAGACACCTTCTTCGTCTCTTGGATCTGTCTCATCTGAGGATTTTAGATCACATTATTTCTCCTTTGAAAATCCTTTGTTTCTCAACCCATTAGTTGATCTTAGTCTAGAAGAGAAATCCTTATATGTTGAAGATAAAGACTCAGGGACAATACATATAGGTTGCAATACATAAAGGACACCTTCTCCTTCAACATTACCAATCTTACTCACCCCCAGAGCTCCAAAAATAGCTAATATGGTTGCAAACAGAATGGACGAAATAGTTGCAGCAAGGTATGCACCCTTGGTTCTTCCACAAGTCATGTATGCCTTTCCACCAAATTATAATTATATGAGATATTTTCCTAGATTCAATGGAGATGGATCAGTTACCGCTAAAGAGCATTTGAGTTCATTTTATAGTTTTGCAGATAATTTCAATGTAGAGCATGTTGATGTGTGGATGAGACTATTCGTACAAAGTCTAAATAGGGAAGCAAGAAAGTGGTTCAGGAGTTTGCCTCCTAATTCAATAGTTGATATTGTAGCCTTAGCTGATGCATTTCTTAAACACTAGGCAGACAAGAAGGAATTTTTGTACTATATCACCGAATTCGGTGCTTTAAGGAGGAAACAAGGTGAATCAATACCTGATTTTACCAAAAGGTTCAACCAGATGTATGGTAAAATTCCAGAGGAGATAAAACCTTCAGAGACATTAGCTAAGATCACTTTTGCCAATGCATTCGATGCCAAATTTTCCTTGTTTCTTAGGGAAAGAAGAACTACTACCCTCAGCCTGATGCAAGATGTTGCTATCGAGGTAGAATCAAACATATTAGTAGCAGACAAACTGAAGTCTAGAAATGAAAGAGAAAGGAAAAATAAAAAGGAAGAATTGCCTTCATATTCTAATTCAGCATCTGACTCTAAAATGGATGAAATGGCTAAGATGTTGAAAACTCTGACATCTTAAATGGAAAGGTTGAAGATAGAACAAAAACAGCCTAGTAGACCTGCATAGGAGGGAGGTTGTAGAAATCCAAATCAGTTCAGGAGACCAAACAATGTACCTCAAATCTTACCAAGAGAAAGAAAAAACCAAGATGACCAAAAGGTGTTACCTCCTTTTCAGAATAATGCAGTAGATGAGGAGGAGGAGGAGGAGGAGGATACAGAAGAAGACCCTACAGTTCATTTTAATGATTCTAAATCAACTCCTCTACATGTGACACAGCAGGATCATGAAGATACTTTGATTGCAAATCAGTTTGAAGAAGGGGATGAAGATGAGATCATCCAACAGGAACCTAAAAGGAAAAAATACAATCTCAGATCTGGTTCGAATGCACCTAAAGTTGATACACCTATTTCCACAAAGAAGGCAAGTACTCCAGTGTAGACTCAGAAGTCCTTCAAGATATAATTGTTGGTCAAAAAATCATTGAACTGAAGACAAACCATCTGCCCAAAGTTTTGGTCCCACTAGAAAGGTTGTTCGATCATAATGATGTTTCCAGGAAGGTTGTTATCCAAACAGAAGAAACAAATGTTGTAGACTGTGACATTAGTCCGGATGCAAATCCCAGATTGGTAAAAATATCTAGGAAACTGTCACAAAATCATAAAGAAGCATATGTTGAATTAATGAAACATTATTCAGACATTTTTGCATGGTCTTATGAAGATATGAAGGTGTTTGATACAGAGATTATTCAGCACAAAATTCCTCTGAAACCTGGTTCAAAACCTGTTAAACAAAAATTCAGGCAATTTAATCCTTTGCTATTAACTATAATAGAAAAGGAGCTGAAAAGGTTGCTAGAAGCAAAAATCATAGTGCCATTGAGATACTCGGAATGGGTAGCCAACCTTGTACCTGTCAGAAAAAAGAACGGAGAGATAAGGCTCTGTGTAGACTTCGGGAATCTAAACAGGTGTTATCTGAAAGACAATTATCCATTACCAAAAATGGATCATATCTTACAAAGAGTTTCCAGCACAAAGAGAATCTCTATTCTTGATGGATATTCAGGGTACAAAATATTAGTAATGGAAGAAGACAAAAGAAAACAGCTTTTACCACTCCTTGGGGCACCTTTATGTACGAAAAGATGTTGTTCGGATTGATGAACGCAGGAGCTACATTTCAAAGGGCTATGGATATCAATTTCATTGGGGAGAAAGACAGGTTTGTGGTTATTTACCTTGATGACATCAATATATTTTTTGCATCTGATGAAGAACATTTACAGCACTTGAAGCAGACCTTTGAGAAATGCAGGAGGTATGGCATATCACTTAATCCTAAAAAATCACATTTTTCCATGGAGGAAGGAAAGCTTCTAGGACACATTATTTCACCTGAAGGTATTAAAATAGATCCAGAAAGAGTAAAGGCTATTCAAAAAATCGACATTCCGAGAAATAAAAAGTATATTCAGTCATTCATTGGTAAAATTAATTTTTTAAGGAGGTTTATACCTAGCTTTGCAGAAATTGTCAAGTACATCACTGACATGTTGAAAAAGGATGCAGAAATTAAGTGGATACCAGAAGCAAGAGAATCCTTTGAAAGGATCAAACGGGCTATCATTCAGGCACCGGTTCTAATTAGCCCGGATTACTCCAAAGAATTCATGATTTTTTCATTTGCATCAGAGAATACCATAGTTGTCATTCTTCTACAGAGAAATGAAAAAGGATACAAGCAGCCTATCTCTTTCTTTAGAAAAACCCTCACAGACTCTGAATTGAAGTATGATTTAATAGAAACACAGGCCTATGCCTTGGTAAAGGATTTAAAATCCTTCAGAGTATATGTTCTTCAATCTAAACTTACAGCTTATGTCCCAAGCAGTGCAGTCAAAGAAATATTGGTTCAGCCAGATTGTGAAGGAAAGCGAGGGAAATGGATAACCAAAATCCTAGAATACGATCTCACCATAAAGACTACTCAATTGATAAAAGGACAAGGCCTCACCAAATTAATGACAGAATCTAATTGCAAAGTCATTGGGTTATACCTTCTGTCAGACATGACACGGGACTCTTCTGTCTAGATTGAAGAAATAAATCCACAGATAAACAACAAGTATGTTTCTTCAAAATGGTACAAAGATGTCGTATTTTTTCTATTGAATTTCCAGTCTCCCCCAGAGTTGGATAAATCAAAATTCAGATCATTAAAGTTGATAGTTGTAAAGTACTGTATTGTTGATCAGACCCTGTTTTGGAAGGACCCCAATGGTTTTCTGTTGAGGTGTGTGGACGAAAAGGAAGCTAAACAAATCTTTCATGAT
>SNQJ01S0210858.1:0-15570 GCA_010110895.2 Picea sitchensis | reverse complement strand
GTGAATCAATTGTTACTGTGCTTAAACAATTTTATGCCTATTAAAATATTATTAACCTTCTCCAAGTGATCATCAAGATTATGCGAGACATGAGAAACAAAAATAACAAATATCAATCACACATATGATATAAATAGAGACATATATTCATGAGGAAACACATAAATGGAGAAAACCTCTTCTTCGAATGATAGACAATATTTTAATTTTTGTACATCATCTTTCTTTGAGCACCAACTCAAAATGAGGCTACAACCTCTTCTTTAACAAGATGCAACTTGCTGAGAGCACCAACTCTCTGGTTTCTCTAGCAGCCACTAAAAGGAAGCACCAACTCCCTGAGTGTTCCAACACCAACTGGATGGAAGCACCAACTTCCAGTCATACAGGCACCAACCTGCATAACAAAGAACAATGGTTCTCCCTTGCACCACCCTAACACCCTGGTTTCTATGGCTACAACCAGATGGAAGATACAACTCCCTGTGTTCAAGAACCCACTTGAAAATCTAAGGACAATAGTCCTCTTTGGAACCACCCTACCTCCCTGAGATATAACTCTTTGCTTGCTGAAATTCATTACAGTGATACAGTATTTATCAATGGCTTACCAGTCTCATCCCCGTTCTACTACAATGGTCTTCTCTTCCTGCATCAGTGTCTTCCTGCTCGCATCTTATTGCGCTTAAGTTCTCATACAGTCTGTTGTTTTCACCATTTCTGCTCTGTCCAACTTATGTTCTTCATATCTGCATTTTCTCCCTCAGTTCATGTTGTAATCTTCATTGCTTACAATTAGACTAATTTTTAGAGAGAAACAACAACCTCTCTCTGTCACAACATTTTTCTTTTATTCCTACTCTCATCATCCATTACACTCCACATCTCCAGCGCTCAAGTCAGAACATAAAAAACACTCAGGAATCATGATTCCAATGCTTAGGAATAATGATTCAACCACTCAGGAAAAACGATTCAGATATTGTAACTGAATCGTAACTGATTAAGAAATCACGAGATGAAACAACAACCCTTCGATCATATTTTGTTTGATCAACATCGTTGGATAATACATGCAGAGGCCTTTTTGAATTTTCAATGCGTAATCTCCGATGTGGATCCTAGCAGTGCTAGCTCCCTCCCCTATCTTTCGTTGATGTGACATTGGGTGATGATCTCATGTGACCATGAAATTGTGGGTGCAACCAAAGGTCGTTTGAGATCAAGCTGTGTTTCTGCTTGCAATTTACCTTGAGCCTCCACGTGTCCTTTCTCCAAAACCGTGGTTTCAATTGCAACCCACCCTTAAATTTTTAAAGTTCACACACCTTCAATCCTCGAAATGTGATGGGACCGTCGTTCTCATGATATTGACGGTGCTCCTGAATTGACGGTTCAGATCTATCCTCTCAAGTTTTGCGGATCATATCTAACCTTCCTAAATCAACGGTTGTGATTTACTTCGTGATCCAGGCTCTGGGAGTTTCAAATATCAAACCCTTCTTTTCTACGTATGTTAATATTTCAAAGTGGATGATTCAAAGACACCTGTCCTTCTCAATCAATGAATCTGCCTCTACTTCGAGAATTTTACGTCCCAACTAGATCAATGGTCCTGTGTCCCCTTTTGCGATCAATGGTCGAGATTTGCTTCACTACTCCGGGCTTCGACGATTTCAATTCTCAACCTTCACGCTCTCTGAGAACACTTTTAGCCGAAGTCCACATATTCCTACCATGTGTCATCCTCAAATCAACGAATCTAGTCTTCTTCGGGACTTCGTCACTTTCTACCAAGACCATATAGACAACCCTTGGCACCCTTCTCGATCAACGATCGAGATTCACTTCAGGGATTTGATGATTTCACTCTCTTATTTCCTCCAGAGTATTTTGTACCCAGAGTTATGGATCTTTCTCCACGCATCCACCTCGAATCAATAGTCCTCATTCACTTCGAGACTTCACCTGGAGTCCACAGGTTTATGCCATGTCTTTTATGGATCAGAGGGCCCAGATTCACTTCAGACGATCAGATGCTTCAGGTCTTCTTCGGACGATCTGACAACTGAGATCTTCGTATGATTGGACGATCGAGATTTACTTCGACGCTCCGACTCTCTGGACTTCATGGATTTCAAATCTCAAACTGACGCTCTTGAAGTGATTTCTATGGAGTTCACGATTTGTCGCCACATATCCCTCTGGATATGACGGTTGAAATTGACTACGACTCTCTGAACTTCGGGAATTTCAATTCTCAATTGGAAATTCTTGAAGTGAGATTTCTCCAGAATCTCAGATCAACTAACATGTACTCCCCTTGACAATCAATGGTCAGGATTTTTCATCAGTGATTTTCACCTCCTCCTCATCCACAAACTTTCAAAGTTTTGGATCTCATGCCACCTTTCCTCCTCGACGATGGAGGGTCCCAAATCACTTCGAGACTTCGGAACTTTGGCAAGCTCCCTCCCCTGCATGTGCAAAGCGCTAAGGCTTGCACACCTTTATTTGATCAGATGGTTTTTGATCCTCTAGATTGGTGATCCAATGGTTGAGAAGACTCTCGAAGAAGATCCATGATCAAGGATTTTGATCCTAATCATGTTTCTGTACTGCGCTTTCCTTATGAGATTTGATCTCTGCATACTATTCGCTTCTCCTCCTGAGCTTATGCTTTTCCTGTTTTCCATTTTCATTGTTGTTCTTACCATAAATGACAAGCACACTCTTCCTGTAAGACATGCCAACAATCTCCCCCTTCGGAATTGATGGAAACCCTGAAAGGCTGAACTATTTTTCTTAGACCTCAAACTGTAGCATCCATACCACACCTTTTCTCTCCCTTTGACATCAATGTCAAAGAAAACTAAGAGTGACTCTGTTCTCCCCCTGAACAAATATACAATAAGAACTCTCCCTCTGATCAGATAGTCTGTTTTAACTTGATAATAGGGTCATGCCCAACTTCCGACATAGATACTCAAACTGAGCTTTTGCAAGTGGTTTAGTGAAGATATTAGCTATCTGTTTTGTGGAGGGAATATAATTCAGCTGAACAACTTTGTTTGTAACCTGCTCTTTGAGAAAATTATATTTTATTGGAATATGCTTAGTATTTGCATGTTGAACAGGATTCTTGGAGACAGTAATGGAACTGGTGTTATCACAATGAAGTGGAATTGGATATGTATAAGTTACCTTCAAATGTACAAGAATTTGTATCATCCATAAGATCTGAGTGCAGCAAGTAGCAACGGCAATGTACTCTGCCTCTGTAGTTGATAATGAAATAGATCACTACTTCTTACTAAACCATGCTACTAATGAATCAACTAACAATTATGTGCCTCCACCGGTGCTCTTTCTCTCATCCAAACAATTTTCCGAATCTACATCTGCATATGCAATTAATTGAAAATTATGATTTCTAGTATACCAAAGACCATAAGTCATTGTACCCTTCAAATATTTGAATATCCTCTTGACAGTTTCTAAATGACTTTGTTTAGGAGAATATTGATAATTACCTACCATTCCAACATCTTGCATTATACCGAGACAGGATGTTGTGATCTACAAAATACTTCCTATCATCGATCGATATGTTCTTTGATTAACATCAGGTGTAATATCATCTATACTGATCTTGCAACCAACCACCATAGGTGTACTATCAAGAGAGGAATATTCCATCTGAAAATTCTTCAACATCTCTTTCAAATACTTTTCTTGAGAGGTAAATATCCCTGCAAAACTCTTATTGATTTGTAAACCAAGAAAATATGACAGTTCTTCTATCAAGGACATATCAAACTCAGTTTTCATAGAATTAGCAAACCAATGAACTGAAGGCTCATTGGTACATCCAAAAATAATGTCATCTACATAAACCAAAACAACTAATAAATCATCACCTTCAGACTTAATGCATAGGTTACTGTCGGCAATACCTTTCTTGAACCCTTTGTCCTGTAGAAATTTCTCCAGTCTATAATACTAGGCTCGTGGTGCCTGTTTCAGTCCATATAATACGTTTTTCAACTTACAGACATAGTCAGGATTACCTGTCAATGAAAATCCTGCAGGTTTCTCCACATATACATCTTCTTCTAGATCTCCATTAAGAAATGTTGACTTAACATCCATCTGATATACTTTAAAGTTCTTATGACATACATAGGCAATAAATATTCAGATGGCTTCCAATATTGCCACCGGTGCAAAGGTTTCATCAAAATCTTGTCCTTCAACTTGTGCATATCCCTTAGAGACCAATCTGGCTTTATTCCTAACAATTTTTCCTTTTTCATTCATTTTATTCTTAAACACCCATTTGGTGCCAATTATATTCTTATCTATAGGTCTAGGAACAAGATCCCAAGTATTGTTCTTCTCAATTTGATCCAGTTCCTTATTCATTGATTTTAACCAATTTACATATTTATTAGATTCATTAAATTTCTTGGGTTCCACCATGGATATGAAGGTTATATGTGATTTCTCAGTGCCTTTGATTATCCTTCTCCTGGTTTGTACACCTTTGTTTTTCTCACCAATTATCTGACTTGCAGGATGATTCTTTTGAGTAATTTCGGAGGGAGGATTTGATGTTGTCTATTGATTTGAGTTTTATTGAGTATTTGTATCTTCATCTGACTCATAGTCTTCTCTTTATGATTCTTGGACCTTTTCATCTTCAAATTCAACTATATCCTTTGTTGTTGATTCAACATTGCTTACATCTCATACCGGGATTTCTTCATCAACTTTTATGTCAATACAATCAACCAATTTATCCAGCCTCTTATTATAGCATTTTTATCCTTTACTGTTTGTATCATACCCTAAGAATATACCTTCATCATCCCTGTCATCATATTTGCCAATATTTTCATCATTGTTCTTGATATAACACCTACTCCCAAAGACTTTAAAATGCTTGATTGAAGCAGGTCTTCCAAACCATAGTTCATAAGGAGTCTTATCACTTTGTGTCCTGAGATGAGATTTGTTAAGAATATGTACAACTGTATGAATTGCTTCTACCCAATATATCTAAGAAATATTCCTTTCATTCATCATTGATCTTTCCATCTGCTGAACTGATCTATTTTGTCTCTCAACTACTCCATTTTGCTATGGAGTCCTTGGAATAGTATACTCTCTTTTGATCCCATATTTATCACAAAAATCTTTGAAGTCCCTTGAAATAAACTCTCCTCCTCTATTAGACCTTACTGCCTTCAATATTGTTTCTGTTTGATTCTCAATCAGAGCCTTAAACACTTTGAATTTTTCAAATGCTTTAGATTTTTCTTTCAGAAAGGAAACCCATGTAAGTCTAGCATAATCATCAATAATCAACATGAAGTAATTTTATTTTTCTGTACCTTCCTTCCTTTATGGTACACATAAATCCATATGTACTAACTGAAGAGGTTTCTCCGTTGATGCAAATTTCTTAGATTTAAACTGTGTCTGAGTGAACTTTCCTATTTGGCAAGGTTTGCATACAAAATCATATGGCTTTGATATTTTTGGAAGATCTTTTACTACCCCACTGTTTCTAAGTTTGATTAGATGATTAAAATTTAGGTGTCCAAGTCTCCTATTCCATAACCAGCTTTCATCATACTTTCTTAAGTTCTTTTTCTTTTTTCAAAACATAGACATTGTTTTCTATTCTTATGGATTTTGCAATCAACTGTCCTAAATTCACAGATTGTATTTTACAATCTTTAGAAGTGAAAACAACTTTATATCCTTTGTCACAAACTTGACTGACACTAAGCAGATTATGTTTCATACCATCTACAAACAACACATCTTGATATTTCCCTTTTCCATTACTTAGACTTACCATTCCTTTACCTTTGATTTTTCCTGGTGCATAATTTCCAAAGTTTACATTTCCTGATTTTCTTTCACTTAGAGACATAAACTTAATTTTTTCTCTAGTCATGTGTTTGGAACATCCACTGTCAATATACCAGGGGTTCTTTTATCTTTGAGCTGAAATTAATAGACCACATTTTTCACTATCTTTCTTTTTCCATGTGCTGGCATTTCTAGCTAAGGGTTTTATCCTTGGATCTGCTTTGTAATTCTTCAGATGGCAGTTTGCATCTTTGTGGCCAAAGTTATGACAATTATAGAATTCGAGCTCATTGTTCAATAGGTCAAAGTGATTGGTGCAACTTTGTCTACTCATTGGTTGTTTAGTTCTATGTTGCAAAGATTCTTTATTTCTTGATCTCCTCATTTGCATGTCTCTAAACGTAATTTGAAAATTTGCAATCTTATGACAAAAATTAGAGCAGTAAAAACAATAACCCTGAAAGAAATTTTGGTACCTGAAGGATGGCCTTCTTCTTGGAATTTATTTCTCCATATTATGATATCTTTGTTTTTATTAGGGATCATCTTGTCTTTATCAGCTTTTGGTGGCAAAGTATCACATGGTCTGATTGTCTGTTGACTTGGAACTTGATCATCTTTACTGGATCTTTGCTTTCTGTTTGTTTGATGCTTGAACCACTTACATAGCCTAAACAATTATTCAAAAAAGGAGATCTTTGTTTGCTCAGAATGTCGTTTAGTTTTGTTGAGGCTTTAATGCTTGGAATATTTTGGAGATACAATGCTTTAAACTTCTCCATCTCTTTTCTGGTTCTTACTACCTCATCTTCCAAGGCTTCACATATTTCCTTCTTCTCTAATAGCTACTATTTCAGAGTGTCCTCTATTTTATTTTCCTCTTCTAACTCCACTTTTAGCAGGGCAAAGTCTTCATCATGTTTTTTACCATTCTTTTCAAACTACATCAACAACTAGTTTTGTTTTCTCTTCTTAAGTTTGAGTCTGTCAATCTCTTCTAAAGAATTGATTAGTTCACCTTCCATATCAACCACAGATTCTTCATCATTAACATCACTTCCTGTGCTTTTATTATCATAATCCTCTTTGGACATAAGCATAAAGTCATTAACCTTATCTTCACAGGAAGAGTCATTATCTGTTTCTTCTGAAGAGTCATCATTATTTACACATAAAATTTTGTTTTTACCAAATCTCTTGGATTTGTACCTCTCTTCACCTTCAGAGTTTTGGTCCTTATTCTTGTATGGACACTTAGATTCAAAGTGACCTATATTTCCACAGTTAAAACATTTGAAGGGAAACTTGCCTTAGTATTTTCCTGATCCTTTCTTTAACCTTCTCACAAATTTTCCCTCAATATCATCTAATTGTGAATCAGTATTGTTGTCTTCTTTAAAAGATGCTTATCCAGTGGTGGATTTATCTTTGATAATCCTCATTTCATAAGAAGTTATAGTTCCTAGGAGTTGATCAATATACAGTGTTTTAAGATCATCCAGTTCTTCTATTGCAAAAACTTTTCGATTAAATCTATCAGGAAGAGATCTTAAAATCTTCTAAACTAAAAATGTGTCTTCAAAATTCTCACCAAGACCCTTCATGGCATTCACAAGATCCTCAACTTTAAAAAATATTTACTAACTGTTTCATCCTCATTCATATTTAGTTGTTCAAATTTCAATCTATGTGTCAGAAATTTGGCATCTTTTACTTTCTCATCTCCTTCATAACTGCTAATAAGTTTATCCCACATTTCTTTGGCAGATNTTAAAAAATATTTACTAACTGTTTCATCCTCATTCATATTTAGTTGTTCAAATTTCAATCTATGTGTCAGAAATTTGGCATCTTTTACTTTCTCATCTCCTTCATAACTGCTAATAAGTTTATCCCACATTTCTTTGGCAGATTCAAGTTCCATGACCTTTACAAATTTAGCTTCAACAAGCCCACTCAAGATAGAATTCATTGCCTTTGCATTGAAGATAAATTCTAACTTATCATTTTTGGAAGCTAACACAACATGTTTTGTATATCCAGTCTCTACAACATCCCAAACATTAGCACCTAAGGCCATGATGTATGTTCTCATTCTAACCTTCCAGAAGGAAAAATTTGTTCCATCAAACATAGGAGGCTTATTGGTTAAAGTTGCTTCATGGTTTTCCATGTTTAAGCTTATTGATCTACCTTTAAATAAAAGAAACTCACTCTGATACCAATTGTTGGAATTACTAAGACAACTGAGAGGGGTGGGGGTGTGAATCAATTTTTACTGTGCTTAAACAATTTTATGCCTATTAAAATATTATTAACCTTCTCCAAGTGATCATCAAGATTATGCAATACATGAGCAGAAAAATAACAAACATCAATCACACATACAATATACACAAAGACAAAATTCACGAGGAAAACCATAAAGGGAGAAAACCTCTTATTCTTTGAATGATAGGCAGTCTTTTAAGTTATGTACATCATCCTTCTTTGAGCACCAACTCAAAATGAGGCTACAACCTCTTCTTTAATAAGGTGCAAATTTTTGAGAGAACCAACTCTCTGGTTTCTCTAGCACCCACTATAAGGAAGCACCAACTCCCTGAATGTTCCAGCACCAACTGGATGGAAGCACCAACTTCTAGTCACACAAGCACCAACATGCATAACAGAGAACAATGGTTCTCCCTTGCACCACCCTACCACCCTAGTTTTTTTGGCTGCAACCAAATGGAAGCTGCAACTCCCTGTGTTCAAGCACCCACTTGAAACTCCAAGGACAAAAATCCTCCCTAGAACCACCCTACCTCCCTGAGATATAAATATTTTCTTGCTGAATTTTTTTACAGTGATACAATATTTATCAATGGCTTACCAGTCTCATCACTGTTCTGCTCTGCCTACATCAGTGTCTTCCTGCTCGCATGTTCTTGTGCTTAAGTTCTCGTACAGTCTGTTTTCTTCACCATTTCTGCTCTGTCCATCTTATGTTCATCTCTGCATTTTCTCCCTCAGTTCATGATGTAATCTTCATTGCTTACAGTTCGACTACTTTTACAGAGAAACAACAACCTCTCTCTATCATGACATTTTTATTTTATTCCTTCTCTCATCATATGTTACACTCTTCATCTCCAACGCTCAAGTCCAGAATCTCAAAAACTCTTAGGAATCATGATTCCAACGCTCAGGAACAATGATTCAACCGCTCAGGAAAAATGATTTAGTTAGTGTAACTGAATCATAACTGATCAAGAAATCATGAAATGAAACAACAACCCTTCAATCAAATTATGTTTGAGAAACGTTGTTTGATTATACACGCAGAGGCCTTTTTGAATTTTCAATGCGTAACCTCCGATGTGGAGCCTAGCAGCGCTAGCTCCTTCCCCTATCTTCCACTGATGTGACCTTGGGTGATGATCTCATGTGACCATGCGATTGCGGGCACGACTAAAGGTGGTTTGAGATCAAACTACGTTTCACCCCATAATTTACCTCGAGCCTCCATGTGCCCTTTCTCCAAAACCATAGTTTCAATTGCGACCCACCCTTAAATTTTTAGAGTTTGTGCACCTTCAATCCCCGCAATGCGACATGACCATCAATCTCATGATATTGACAGTTCTCCTAAACTGATGGTTCAGATCTATCCTCTCAAGTTCTGTGGATAAGATCCAACCTTCCTAAATCAACGACGATTATTTACTTTATGATCCGGGCTCCAGGAGTTTCAAATCTCAAACCATGCTTTTCTCCGTATGTTAATCTTTCCAGAGTCGATGATCCACAGACACCTATCCTTCTCAATCGACGACTCTACCTCTACTTCAAGGATTTTACCTCTCAGCTAGATAAATGGTCCTATGTCCCCTTTCTCGTTCAACGGTCGAGATATGCTTCGCTACTCCGGGCTTCAGTGATTTCAATTCTCAACCTTCAAGCTCTCCTATAATGATTTTATCCATATTCCACAGATCCTTTCCATGTGTCCTCCTCAAAACAACGAATCTTGTCTGCTTCGGGACTTTGACACTTTCTACCAAGACCAGATAGACGACCCTTGGCACCCTTCTCAATCAATGATTAAGATTCACTTCGAGGCTTTGACGCTTTCACTCTTTGCTTTCCTCCGGAGTATTTCGTACCCATATTTCTGGATCTGTTGCCACGTATCCACCTCAAATCAACAACCCTCATTCACTTTGGGACTTCACCCAGAGTCCACAAGTTTATGCCACATCTTTTCTAGATCACACGACCTAGATTCACTTCGAACGATCTGACTCTTGAGATCTTCTTCAGAAATTATGACAACTGAGATCTACTTCGAATGATTGGATGATTGATATTTACTTTGGCTCTCTATCTCTCTGGACTTTGGGGATTTCAAATCTCAAACTGACGCTCTTGAGGTGATTTCTCCGGAGTTCACAATCTGTCGCCATGTATCCCTCTGGATCTGACGGTTGAAATTTACTTTGAATCTTTGGGCTTTGAGAATTTCAATTCTCAAATGAACATTATTTAAGTGAGATTTCTTCGAAATCTCAGATCAGCTGACACGTACTCCCCCTGACAATCAACATTCAGGATTTTTCGTTGGCGATTTTCACCTCCTCCTTGTCCAAAAAATTTTGGAGTTATGGATCTCATGCCACATGTCCTCCTCGATGATGGATGACCCCAAATCACTTCGAGACTTCGAAACTTTGGCAAGCTCCCTCTCTTGCGTGTGAAAAGTGCTAAGGCTTGTGCACCTTGATTTTATCGGACATTTGTTGATCCTGTGGATCGATGATCTAATGGTTGAGAATAATCTCGAAGAAGATCCATGATCCACAATCCACAACCTTTGCATATTGTTCACTTCTCCTCCTGAGCTTATTCTTTTCCTGTTTTCCATCATCACTATTTTTCTTGCCATCAATGACAAGAACACTCTTCCTGTAATACATGCTAATAGATACATGATCCTTGGATTATGGTATTTTGTAAATATCATTGAAAATATTTCAGAGAAATATGAACATTCATAGGTGATATAGAAAGAGTCATTCAGACCTCTTGGAAGATGAAACCAAAGGTCATCGAATTTGTATATATGAACATTTCACATTCATCGATATCCAACTGGGAACTAAGTGAACTTAGGATATCGATTTTGAAATTTTCCAGTAAGTTTCCTAGTTCATCCCTAGGAACCCCTCCATATTTTCTTGTGACTCTTGAAACAGTGTCTTTGGGACCTCTCCCATATTTTTCATTTCCCCGTGAATAAAATTTAAACAACTCATATATTTATTCATATGTCATTTTCTATATACATCTCCAACTCCCATGAGATTCAATACATATACACAATCATCTCTAATTCTCCTAAGGAGAATAATATGCAAAGTCTATAGATCTAGCTTGTTCAGCTTTGATTGTTGTAGATTGTATTGAAACCTCTCACATAGTCCTCCAAGATTTCATAATCCTTTTGGTTCATTTTGAAAATTTCTTCTCAAAGATCCCTTACCTTACAATAATGTTGATATTTTCTTAAGAATTTGTTTTGCATCTCTTCCCATGTGCGAATAGTATTCCCTCCAAGCCCCATGAACCAACAAAGTGTTTCTTCCTTCAGGGTGGATGGAAATAAATTAAGATTTTGAACATCAAAGGTGTATTTATAACTTCGATAGAAGACATCAAACTCAAAGAGGAATGTGTTTGAATCTTCATTGGCTAGGCCATGAAAGTTAGGAAAGGAAAAAAGTGGGATGTTTTTCATTTGAACCATGTCATCTGAATCTTGGATAGGGAATTCAAATGTAACTGGTTCATTCAAGTTAGAACATTATCCTTCATTATCCATGTTTAAAATATATTTTCTTGAAAACACCACATATTCAAGAGAGTCAATAGAGAATTTTGGATCTTGAATGAGATTCTCTCCATAATCTAAATCCTCTTGCTTGCCAACATATTCTAAGAGCTTATGATAGAATGTGCTTCAGAACCAAGTTGGGGATGGATAGTTATTGTATTAGATGCAATTTTTTAAATAGGAGGATTATGATGAGATTCTGAAATAACATTTGGGTTTCCCACTTTTATAGGTTTTCTTGCTAGGGTGTTATTAATATGGGTGGGTCCTACTACACCATGGAAATATCCCCGAGCATCTATAATTATTCTTATGCATCCTAGTATGAACTAATGCATAGTAATTGAATGGAGGTCGACAAAGGGTCAATAGTCAATATCCTAGCATAATCCCCTATCTCGGTGTTTTATTTCCCGAATCAATATAAAACATATATCTAAATTCCTCAGTGTCTCCCTGACAATGGTGCCAAAAATGAAAATGTTTTTATATACTTCTAATATTAATTAAAAACATGTACATTTATTTGTTATAAACTCAAGTTTCTTATGATATTGTGAGACACCATGGACTATCTGTATAGAATAAGACACTTGCATTGACAAATCCTTGATAATGCTTAATTAATCCTACAAAATGAAATTATTTTTTTTCCAGTGACAAAAAAATACATCTACTTTAAGATTACTATAATTGCTAATGAAAGCAAATTAAAAAAGAGCACAAGCAAAAAAAAACATGCCAACACTAAATCTATGGTTCAATATGCTTAGAAAATTCAATCCTTCATTAGTTTGTGGCTAGATCAATAAGATGCCAATAAATACAAATGAGTTAAATCATCCTTTTATCCATACAACATATATTGATCAGAAAACTAGATCTAGATTATAACTCTATCATTCATATCTTTCCACATTCCAAAAATAATTAAAAATTCTATAAACACCATTAATACAACTGGGAATCTAAGCTAATGCTTGAAAGAAAAAAAGAAAAAAAAAGAAAAGGACAACATTGGTACCAAATGAGTGGAACCTATCTCACAAAGTTTGGGCTATTTATTACTTAAAAAAAATTGATAATATGGTTTGGAGATGAAAAAAACTCAAACTCTCTTTGTATTGAAGAAAATATTAGTCTTACAAATCGTTATATATCTCTAGGTATATATATATATATATATGATTTGGGATTATGCCAATTTTTAGAGAACCTTAACAAGCCATAACTAAAATCAAGACAAGTTGGAACTCTAACAACTTATTGCAAAATAAATTTTAATACATCCCTTATTCCTAACTAAACATTGAGATTGGAAATATTTGTTATTGGTTGTTGGTCATGGCCTTATTTACTCCTGGTGGTTGATTGTTGCAAGTTGTTTGAGATGCAGTCTTGTATATTCCATGACACAACCCGAGAAAAGTGACAGAGGTAAGAAATATGTTGATCCCTTATACTAAGTCTATTCAAACATTCAAACTTCAACCAGAACACCCTTAAATTGTGCCAAGATTGTTCCAGGATTCTCTATTTTGGATGCTTTGTTCCCAGGGTAGTTGGCCATTTGAAATTCTCTTATCTATCATGCCCTCGATGCACTGGACAAAACATTCCTATAATGAATATTTCCAAAACATTGTTCTCAACAACATTATGATTAAAATATGAATCTACAGACTTTTAGTAATTGTTCATGTAATCATAATACCTATTTTAAAAAAGTTAGAAGCAACAATCAAAACATCCTTAGGTTAATTCTATAAAAGAGAAAAATATTAAGATATTAATCCATTAATACTTGGAAACCCTATGAGCCAAATCTATGTGAAATATATACTTCCTGGAATATACATGAGCTTAAAGAGGGATAAGTGGTCAATAGAAATAGGTATAGATAGGAAAAAATGATGTCATTTTAGGGACCCGTCAACATGTTTAACCAAATAAGTGCACTTGATGAAACTAAGAACATGGTTTCTCACTAGTGAATAAGAAGAAAATAGAAAAAGACAAAAACTTTATGAACTTTCTCCTGAAATCCATGTATTATCCTCAATTCAATCAGATTATATGACTTAATCTAATATCAAAGAAATGATTCCAATCCAAAGAAAAAAAATTCCCTACAAGATCATTACCAAACTGTGAGAAAAATCATCTTATGATTAAACCAAAATAATTTCTTCTAATTATAATAATATGTCAATAGGGTGTTCATCTTAAACCAACTCATCCATATAAATGAGAAAATAAGTCTAATGTTGATCACAGATCCTCATGACCAATTTCCTACAATTGCTCTCCAAATATGTAATCAGTAAAATAAAGAACCATTGAGGAAAATTGAAAACTCAATTCTCCCTCCTCATGATCAATATCATAAATAGGATATCCAAGATGTTTCCAACAATAAACAACAATAGGCATGTCAAGTTTCACATAATCCCCTTATTCTTCAACATTATTAATGCGATAAAAGGAAGACACCACAACACAACTTTCTATATCTTCATGGAACTATGCATATGGTTTTACTTGCGTGAACAACTCTTCTTTCCCTTGACCTAATTTTTTAATTGAATCCAAAATACAAAAAAAAAAAAATCACATTTCCACGGACTCCATGCAAGTGTTCCAAATCAAACACACTCCTTAAAAAAATAGGCATATATTCCTTTGGTTCAAGTTCTTCAATGACACGCACAAATACATATTTTTATTATTCATTATTGATCTAGTGGGGGGCTGCAATCAAAGTCACACAATGGGAGTTATAAAAAAAACAAACGATACTTTGAATATAAATCAACATAACAATAAAAGTATAAAAATGGAACTCATCAATACATAATTTTACAATCATTCTATACAATGGAAATGGATCAAATCTTAGATTTATTACATTCATATATCTATCATGATATGTGGATTCTACACAAACCCTATTTTGGAAGGCTAATCTATGAGAGCCTTGTTACCCCCTCTCACCTAGGGGTAACTAGATGAGATCATTCTCCATGATCCATATTGCATATAATGATCCCAGAGATGACGATCAACGTTCTCCACAAATATCATCCCCTTAGATTCCTCCCCCCTCATCATTTCTCAACTCATTCACTTGATCAACAAGTTCATCTGATGGTGGTGGTCCAACACACATGATGTAGATTATTCATTGTTTCATACAAAGTGTTACATTTAATGCATTAAGTGTTTAGGTGAGCATCATGGGTTGAAGTCAAATAATGGATCATGATGATTGGAAGTGATGATTTTTTCCTTGTTTCACCTTGGTGGATATCCCATGTGCCCTAGTCAAGTGTTGTCACTCTTGGGGAACATGGATACTACTGGGAGGCCTTGATAGGGGTAACATACCATTCCCTTCCATACTTGAAATTTTCCATCTTTATTCCTTATGTCATCCTATATTCTAGAGGTGGTTGTTACATGTATCCTGAAAAGGTATGTACCTTCATCCTCCTATGAGAAGAAGGGTCTTGAATGCTCGACGTTAATGCAACTGGTAATAGAATGGAAAATGAACTGGGATACGAATGATAAATCAAAATCCAAATACCATCTTGAGCTTTACCTCCTCGCTATGAGGCCATCACCTCAAGTCCTAATGCATTGAATTCATATCAAATTAAAAGGACTTAATTGAACCATAGTAAAATAAATGCATATTAACCTAAAAAAAGGTCTTGCAAAGAAATAAATGAATCTCAAAAGGAAAGAGTGGGGGTGGAAAGAAACAATGCCAAGGAAAGGGTAAAACAATGCATGAAGCACTCCCTATG